>JAAAKE020098999.1:0-18890 GCA_010014785.2 Anisolabis maritima
TCTTTTGGAATTAAATAAATCTAAACTTGAGAGATATAATAAAAGACGTAAATTAAAAGAAACATTTTTCTGAACTTTTCGAGTTGACTATGGGAAGTGTTCCAATCACTGATAATCTTAATTTATTAATTTTTTAATTTCCCCTTAAATAGGTTTTTCGTAAAAATTTTTTTCTAACAAAAGTTTTTCAAAATGATGAATAGAATAATTTTTTATATGGGTTTTATTTTGTTTAATTTAACAGTTAAAGATTTTGATTTTTCAGATTTGAACTTCAAATGAAGTATCTCTCTAAATGGGTTGATTTTTGTCTCGTCATCGAAACTGAGTTTATAGACAAAATTTCAGATTTATAGCTCATCGGTGAAGGTTTGAAAAATGGCCTAGAAGATATTATCTAGACAGGATGATAGATAGCAAAGCAAGTTAAATGATTATATAAAAGCAAAGTAAAATTTCCCTTAAATAAAAATTTTTCTTAGGAATGTTTCTGTTACGAGCCTTATATTTTTGAGAAATAAAAAAATAAATAAAGACGCCAACCTGTTCAAAAATGTTAAAATTATTTTGAAGCAATAAATTCTAATTTCTTCTAATAAAAGTACCTTTTATTTAGATAAGCAACGCTGTTGAGCTGGATGTCTATTTTGAATTAATTGCCTACCAAATATAATTCCACAATTAAAATATTTTGCCCAAAATAAATCAAAAGGTCTTCCCATTTTAAAGAAAAATATTGCGAAAAATTTGGCCTCGATTGGTCCGATATTATGGATTATTGTATTACGATCATATATTTTATATTTTAATTATAGAAGATAATTTTATTTATTTTCTAGGTGCAAGAATTTCCCAATGAAGCGAACCGGCGAGGTGGTACGCGGAGGCACACTCCCCACCGTCAATAAGCCAACTCCTTATCGAAAGACTCATTTTGCAGCTGAGACATTCCGAAATTTCCTTATCTACGTCTACACCGGAAAGGTAGGCATTAAACTCTAGAACTTTATTAATTTAAAAATCCCCTCTTTCTCTTGCGTTTTTTAAAAGGAAAAGAAAATTCCTTTAAATATGTTTCTGTGGAAAAGCTTTCTTAATGCTACAAAAATTTCTCTTTTTTCATAAACATTTGAAAAAAAAAATAGTAAAGGTCTACGTTTCTCAAATTTGGGGGCGCGCCACCTAATGGGGAGCGGAATAACAAAAAGGGTGGCGAGAAGAATAAAAGATAAAATTTTCGACTTGTTTATTAAAACAAGAAGAAAAATTTTTCTTAATAAAAAATCCTGACACTGTCCAGACTCTTCTAGTGAATTTTTTCTCATTTTTTAAATTATTTAACAAAATCTCAATTTTTATAACTAATTTTAAGAGAGGAAATAATTATTATTATTTGTTCCAAAGTAAAGATAGATATCAAATTTCAATAAATTTATGACAAATAAAGTAATTTATTGTTTGATATTACAGCAACATTTGGGGTAAAATCGGTCATCCAGAAATTACACTTGTGACATTTTCACTTTTTTTTTTACAAAATTCAGGAAACAAAAACTATTTGTTTGTTTTTTTTTTTTTTTAATTTTTTATATTGATAACAATTTTAATTCTAGATTTCATTTCATTTGGATCGTATAGGCCCACTTAACGGAGTCCCCGTTTATTTACCCGAGGGGCTTTCGTGTATTGAGATATAAATATTTTTATTTAATGAAAAAAAAAAATCCCTCCTACCGGGAATGCGAACACCGATCTCCTGTGCAAAACGGCAACACCCTACCGATTGCTCCACAGAGCCCTTTTAATTCTATAGAAAAGGTATATTTTGGTTTAACTATTATAGATAAATCCCCTGGAGTTTCCTATTCTTGCAATTTTCAGAAAAGAAAAAGAGCAAGCCATCCACCAAATAATGACATATTAACAGATATAAGTTGTCTGTATTCAGAGTAGAAGACGATTAAAGGATAGTGCAGTCACGAGAAAATTAAAATAATTAAATTTTCTAGCGAAGTCATGCCCTTCCTCAAGACCAAAATTGTTAAAAATTGCACTTTGGTATTATATAATATATACATAAAATATTGTTAAAACCAAACCAAACCCGTGACATACGCTAGAAAATTTAATTGTTCTAATTTTCTCCTGGCTGCACTACATTTTATTCATTTTTTAAACACATTAAGTAAAAAATCATTTTGCTCCTCAATAAAACACCTAAAAACCACTCTAAATCGATTAATTTTAACTACTTCTTCCCTGCTGAGAAAAAAATCATTAATAATAGTTTTTCTAAGTTTGGCAAAAAGCTCCTTCAATTCGTTTCCCTCTTCATTCATATGGGGAAAAAAGCTAATCTAATGTGGAGGAGGGAAGTTATGTTCCTTCTTTCTTTCTTTCTTTCCCTTCCTTGTCTGCTTATTCCCCTTACCCTCAACAAGCAATATTTCATTGAATAAGAAATTGAAGTTCTTGACAAGAATTAGAAATAAATAAAAAACCATCTCTTAAATTTTTTAAAACAATTTTTATTTTGGTTAGCGAGTTGATTATCATCTGTCAATGTGAGGATTATAATATATAGTAGAATTTTTTTTTACGAAGATTCATTTTTGAATTTTCATAAAATTAAAGGAACTGTTTAAGAGTTTTATAAAGAAATCATAAAATGTAAATATTTTCGAAAATTTACATCAATCTTGCGGGTGGAGAATCGAAAGCCCCAATTTGAAACAGTGATCATAAATGGAATATTAACTTAATCAATTTTTAAATTTATTTAATTATTTGTCTAATTTTCTATTTAGAAAATTCATCTTTAAATTTCTCTCGTTCGTTACATATGGTAGAAAAAATAAAATTAAAATAATGAAAAAAGAAGAACTACATAAAGTATGAAAAAAATTAGAATAAAGATAGGACAAAAAAAAGACTGTGTGACGGTATCTAATCGGCGCAAAGCTTTTTGACCTTCTTTGCTCCTGATTGATTAGAGGCTAGGCTACCATGCATATCAGCCATAGAGGTGAGTTAGAGAGGAATATATTAATAGTTATTAGAGGTGCGCATATATGGCACAGCCTACTGACTTTTAGGCAACGTTTGAAAAATCTCGAATATTTTGGGGGTTTTGTTTAACAATTTCTAAAAACAAATTGGAAAATATTTAAAAAAAATTTTTTTTTTTAATATAATGGGTTTTAAACATGGTTTATCCTTTAGCTTCGCCACTGTTATAAATAAAAAAATATCAGAGGAAATAAAAATCAGTCATTATTTGAAAAAATATTTTTTCATATGGAAACGATTCAGCAATTTTTCTTTAATTGGCCTCAAAAATATTAAATTTCAAAATTTACCTAAACTTAAAAAGAAGTTCTTCAAGGATTACAAAATTGATATGGAAAAAAATTGTAATCTTTGAGGATTTTTAACTTTTGTAAATTTGAAATTTGATATTTTTGAGGCCAGATAAAGGCTCTAATGAAATCGTGCCGAAACGTTGCCAAATAAAAATATATTTTTTCACAGCTGATTTATATTTTCTTTATCATTTGCATAATACAGCTTTAGATTCTAATTTAACGGTCCCCAAATTAGTGTCCGCGGGCCGCATCCGCCTCGAGAATCGCTTTCAGCCTACGGATAATCAAATCGGCAATATACTCTAATTTATCTCCATTTTTGGGAATCTTTATGATCATACTTTTTCGAGAATCAATGTTTATATCAATTCAAAATAAAGGGAAAATTATCTGATGAACAAGTCGTTTTATTGGAGAAAATAATTTAAAACATATTAAGCAATTTATCAAATATTAAGTGTTCGTTGACCAAAAAATGTGGTCCTCGCTCTATTTCTGCTTTGTAACACCGGCTCGCGGTCAAAAAAGTTTGGAAAACCCTGTTCTACTTCCTTACAGTAAAAAATGTCTTTTTTGAAAAAAACAACCTCTCGAGTTCAGAGTTGAGTGTCTCTATTAAGAAAATTTTGATAAAATAAATTTGAAGTCCACTGACCTCTCTCATTTTAGTGATAAATAATAAATAAATAAAATGATTTTCGAATGAAAATTTCATTCTGGTTAATGGTTTGCTTCCCATCGTGAGCTATAAAATTTATTGAAATTACATTGGATATCATTTACATATAAATAAATATGGACTTAATCTAAATGCTTCAGATACCGAAAAATAATTTTTAAAAATGAAATAACGTCTTCCTCTAATGGATTTTGTTTGTTTTGATTCAAATAGATAATAGTGCACGATTCCTCGGTGTTCGAGATGATGTCGATAGCTCAAGAGCTGGGAGCTGAAGAATTGCGACTCTTTTGTGAAGAACACATCGCTAAAACTCTAAACGTTAATAACGCCTGCACCTTCCTGGCAGCAGCTATGGAACTGAATGAACGTTCCACAAGTGAGTATTTACAACTTCGTCTGCTCTTCTGTTTCTTTTCCTCTTTAGGATTCTATTGTTTCTATAAATAATAAAATACTGAGTGAACACTAATAAAATGAAATTCCTTAAAGCTATCTACTTTGCATATTCTTCTTTTTTAAACTTTAAGTATATCTTTTTCTTTTTGAAATTTGTAATATTCTCAAGGCTAAAAAATTTAAATCCCATTCCAAAATAGTGACGGACAAAATTTTATGGCCCCATCAACACTTCTTCAATCAATCACCTTACTAAACGTACACTTACCCTAAGTGTGAAAGAATGCTTATGATTCCTTTCTCCACTTCTCAATATTTCTTTAATTTTCTATCTGGGGGGATAGTTATCAAGTCTAGACAGGTGCATTTCCATATAGTGGATCAGAAAATGTGATAAAATTTTATAAAGATTGGGTTAAAAAAATTGATTAACGTAACTGCTTTTTGTTTCTCCTTGATGACGAAAAATCAGTTAAAAATTAGTTTCAAAACAAGAAAGTAGGGGAGGTTTCCTTTGCTCTGACGTCAGTCTTCTTTGTAATTGGAAGGGACAGCGACTTCTTGTGGGAGTTTGTTCCCCTCTATTAGTCTGTGATGGGGATATTCTCAGGGTTCTTTTTGTACTAGACCTACTATATTTTTTTGTTAACTTTAAATAAACAATAAAAGTAATTTTTAATTATATTTTATCTCATCTCTGATTTACTTATAAGTAGTTTTATCATTATTTATTTATACCCAAAACATTTTAATTTATTTACAGAATTTTTTTATGTATTTAATACTTAATCATAAACAAGAAGATGAAATACATTAATCCTTAACACCTTTAGTTGACATTTAGAGTACATGCCCCTCATCAGAATACTGATGATGCTTGAATATATAAATACATCTATCTAGAATATTAAAAATATTTTATCACAATAGCCCTTATTATTATTATCATTTAATTAATTGGCTTAATTCAATTATAATAAGGGTTGTTGCACTACTATAAGTGTTTAAACATTTACTCATAGGCAATATTATGATCCTTGAACAATTGCTTCGTCAGTAAAAATTTAATAAGTATTTTAATTCTCTGGGATGGAAGTTTATTTTACAAATTAGAATTGTGAATTTGTGTTTTCAACCCATGGTTTTTTATCAATCGGAAATTATTTATTTATTAAAAATTTAAATTTAAATTTTAAATACAATGTGGAGGCGTTAAAAATAAAAATCAATGAAAAATATATATATATATATATAGAACCCCTATATATTTTTCCTTTTTTTGTTAGTTATCTTAAGAATAAATGTCAAACTCTGCTCGCAGCCTATGCACCGTCAGCATGCGACATTCAATAGCCAATCAACAGTTACTATGGTAAACATTTTCGGATTATAATATTGTATAGATATCCATAAAAAAAAGAGAAAAAATTTCAGATTAAAAAAATTGTTTTCTTTAGCCGAAATTGATTTCCCCCCCTCCCCCCCTCCTTGTTATTTTTTGAACTTCCTCCTGCCTAGTAGTAACCAGAAGACTTGAGTTCCCCCGCCTAAGATAAAATTTCGTCAAGGAACTCTCCATATATTATAATAAATTTTTTTATAACTTTCTCATTCTTAATCTTCATTAAAAATGTTTAATGGCGTCCTGGTAGATGGAGGGTTTTTTTTTTGTCCGAAATTTCATAGAAGCTTCAATAGCTGGCAAAACCACTGATTTATTATTATTAATTAATTCATTGCTAACAGCACATCATCCTTTTCTTCATTTTCTCTTTAATAAACAAATCCAGGTATTACATGTAGATAGAGATTTATATTATCTAAATTAATTTTGCGAATGAAATATTTAACGCTTGAGAAAATCCTTTACTACTAAACGAGATCAAATATCCAAGAAGAGGAAATTAAAGAAAATTAAAGGCAAAAGGCTGAAACTTGATCTATTGATATTTAAATTTATATTAGATGTTCTTCGGCGGCAGGGGATGCCAAATTTAGGGGATAAGCATCTGCTATTTTTAAATGAATAGGGGGGGAGGGGTTGGTTGAAAATATAATCAAATATCTGATGCTCCTATAGCAGAAATAGGGGTCTTGCTTCATAATCTAGGGGTCGGTGGTTCACCTCCATCCTGAGTAATAAATATAAATAGTTTTAATGACCTCAGATGCCGAAAAAGACTTTAATAAAAAAAAATACCTGAAAATGAATGTTCACCATATAAGGAAAAAATTTTTCCGAATTTTAAAATCTACTCTATTTTTAAGTCTCATTTGGCATCTGAGGCCATTTAGTCTTCGCCCTTATTTATTTATATTTATTGGTAGTGGTGATATATACATATATATATCCATATAAAAAAATCTAAATTATAATCTAGTTAATATCAAAGAGATAAATTTATAATCAAAAAGAAAGGAGCAACTAATTGCCTCTCATGTCCCTTTAATCTCCTCCACGCCCTTGGTGCAGTCCTAGAAGTCTGGCTTCACATACCAAAGGTCAGTGGTTCGCTTCCCTTCCTGAGCCATAAAAATTTATTTAAATTATATTGGCTACCAACGGAGTCTAAATGGCCTCAGATGCCGAAAGTCTTTTAAAAAAAATCTCCGCTATTGGTTTTCCTTGATTCGTTTTCGAGAAATCATTTAGAAACGAAAATGTTAGCAAATAACTAACTTTCTATGAAATTTTGAAATTATTCCCACTTCTAAATGACTATATAGATTACCACTGGTTTACTTGTCCTCTAAGGGTGAGTTGTGGGATGTGGAAGTAAAGCCCAATAATTACCCATTTAATTGGTATTCATTCATTCACCCCTTTCGCTCTCACCTCGATACGCTAGGTTTCATAGTTCTCTGAGTCCGAAAAACTTGTCGGTCTTTGGAATTCCCGCGTTTTTCCAAAGACTATAGTTCAGATTAAAATGAAAATTTAAAAGTTTTATATACCAAAACTACCACTTGGATCCTTGAATTTAGAAACCGAAACGCTGACGGCGCTCGGTCTTTCGACATTACTTCTACCCCCAATGCTATAGCTTAAATGTTTGGATCTTTGGATCAAACATGAGAGAATCTGGTTCAAATCTTTCATCAGAGAAAAATAAATTATTATTTAAACTTTGTTATTTTATGCTAGATGATAACATCAAGAGGAAGAATTAACAGCATTGTTTTAATCCACCATCCTAGAGTTTTATTTAAACTTTATATTAAAAAATTTATTTTCTTTAAAATTTGATTATATCAGCGCAATTTTTGTTGCTAAAACTAATTCTTTATGATAAGAAAATCAAAATTGTCATTTCAAATTAAGCTATCTTTTTAGTTTTCCCGGTGAACAGAGAGATGGCAGTAGCTGTACTTTTCACTAAGCATCAATACCAACTTAATATATGTGTTTATAAATAAATATCAGAATTCTTATTTATATATATATTATTCTTTTTGCAAAAGAAATAAATTTTAAATGATTATTTTTAATTAATATTTAAAACTAAAGAATTAATTAAAAATAAAAATAATAAATGTGTACTTAATTTAAATGTAATGTTGGTATTGAAGTCACTAAAATCCTTGAAAGCAATTTCTAAGTTGAAAAGACGCTTGATAAAGTTTTAATATTTTAATCAGTTTTTAATTGAATATAATTCACCAAGATGTACGGAAAAGGTCCACAGAAGGTACAAAAGGTGATGGTACAACCCATCAATCTTATTTTCCGATATTTACAAAATCGTTCCCGGGTCCAAGTCTGGCTCTACGAGAACGTGAATTTACGTATTGAGGGTCACATCGTCGGCTTTGATGAATACATGAACCTTGTCTTGGACGATGCCGAAGAGTATCATATGAGAACCAAAGGACGTAAGACTTTAGGAAGAATTATGCTCAAAGGCGACAACATCACCCTCATCCAGAACGTGAACCCTCAAAGCATGCAGATCATGTGAAGAGACTTGAAAAAAAAACTTTTTTCCCATTTCATTCATCATTTATTTATAAAAATAAATAATGTTTCATTGTCACTTCATCTCTTAATAATGGAATATTATTTTGTTACGCATATGATATTTTTGATAAAATGTCAACCTAAATGTGATGATTTGTTACAAAGGTAATAAATGCATATGATTTTAAGAAATATTTCTTTTCATTTAATAAAAAAAAAATTTTTTTGGTTAGAAATGAAGAGTATAATCACCAATAATAAACTAATAATGCCATCACATAATCGACCGACCGTTCAAAATAGTTTTTTTAAACTCTACAGCATCTGACTCATTTAAACAATTCAATTCAGCTATATTATTTACGGTACTTTATTTATTATTATTATGGTATCCAGGAATATTTATTTATACTAATTGATATTTAATTGATTTAAATAAATATTCATCTAAAGTCGCATTCTTTGGCTTTTAAGATAGTGTTTATGTCTGTGTTCATAGTGGTACAGATATCGATCAATATTGTTAAAAATCATGGGATTTTTCCTTATTTAATTTAATATTTGATTTAAATTAATATTGGATGAAAATCAGTTCCATTCTAATCCCTAACATCCTTCTACGAAAATGCATCTTTACGGATTTTCTTTATCTCGGGAGCCTCAGACCAAGACCTCCCCTAAATAACGACATATTTTACAAAAACACCAATTGAATTGTTATTTGGTTAATAAGTGGTTTTGCATTTGTACTGTCAAAATGTAGCAAAAATAATGTATTAAAAAAATATAAATATTTGTACTTCCCCATCTCAAGATTCTAAATAACTTCTCTCCATGATATTTTAGGTGATTGTAGTCTACATTCATCCTTAAAATAATAACGTACAGTCTTTTGATAATCAAAATAAGTATATTAAAAGCAAAATTATGCGCAATGCTTTGAATTTTTCCTCCACACGTTTTTTTCCTTTATTTTAGTTTTTCTACCTTCATTGTTTCTTTTATGTATTATAAATGTATTTCACGATGTTTAGATATAAAATTATATAAAATCGTTAGAACTCTAAATATTGCAATTTTTAATTTCTTTTTTCTAATAGGATTGTAGCAATACCACTCTAATAGCAGTCTAATGTTTTTAGCCCATCTAAAACAAAGGCATATGTTATTTTCTTTTTTATTTATAAGTTTGCCCAACTATTTTTAGACCTAAATAAGATATAATTTTATTTAAAAACGTTGCTTTAATAACTTATTATTAACTTTGTTTAATAAAAGGCTCTGCATTATTATTTAATCTATTTCAATTCATTTATCCTTTAGCCTTATTTTCTTTTTATCTGTTTAAAAAATATGTTCATTATTTTTTATATTTAGTGAAAATATAATTTTTAAAATTTAAAAGGTTTCGATATTTAAAATTAATAATAATAATTATTATTATTATCAATAATTATTTCACATAAGGTTTCAAAATATAATTTATTTAAATTTATATGAAATATGATATTAAGATTTTAAAATAAAAGATTATATTTTTTCATAAACGGAAAAGATTATAAAGTTTTTAAATTTATAAAATATTGAAATAATATGAGGATTTTAATAAATAATTTTTTAGTATAAAATAATTTTAATTAAAAAGCAGCTGAATCCAAAAATTCCACAAATCCTAATCCGAAAAAACTTGAGCAAACCTTCGTTATCTGTCTTAATTTTTAATTTCGAAGACTTCGAAAATTTTATTTTTCTTTTCTCACTCTAAATTTTTCCTGTCCTTTTTTCCCCTCTTAAAGCAAACTTTTTTTTTCTTTGATCAATTTTATCTTGAAATTTTTCAGAAATCATTTTTTGATAATTATCATCTCGAATCTTTGCCACAATATGAGATATTCTAAGGATATCCCATGTTTTAATATTAAATAAATATTGATTTGATTTATTTTAATATAGATTATTAATCTTTTCAGATGGGCAAGGAATTAAATCTTTTTTGGATCGATGTATCGCTTTCATCGGCGAGAATGCAATGGAATGCATTCAAACTATTACCTTCTTAAATCTTAGCAAAGAAGCTCTTATTAAATTAATTTCTTCAGATTATGTAAGTTGACTACAATAATTTGAAAAGAATTAAGAAAAAATAAAATATTTATTGTTGTGTTGAAAGGAAGGTAGATGGGGCGTGAGAATTGGAACCTTCAGAATTAATGAAAGATCAAATAAATTAAATTATTAATAGAGTCAACAAAGATACGACTCATCTTTTTTTTTTAGAATAATTTATTCTAGCCAAATTGTATTGGGGAATTTTCATTATTCCAAAATGGTCCTTCCCGCCTCTTTAATCAATTCTGTGGGTTTTTATACTTTTGATCAGTGAATCATACATATTGTAATATACGATGAGCTTTATATTGAAATAAGCAGAAAAAAGTCTGAAAAATTCTCCGCCCAGCTGAAAGTAACCAAATCATTCAGTATACAAAATTTATAATTTATGAGTATTAAATACAGCTCAGTACAATTCAAAAATTCTATGTCTAAGTGAATGAAAACTTTATAAAATTCAAATTATTCATCTCAATATGTTTCTCTTGCTAAATCCAAAAATTCATAAACTTTCCAGAGGGTCTTGCCTATTATTTATATATATATATATATTTGATTGTAATATATTAAACTAATATTTAATTTTAATTTAATTTTCCTCATAAAGGTCTGGTTGGCCACATTTTTCTATTTCTACTCAATATAACAAAAAATATAACTATAACAAAATTTTTATCAAATATAACTTTACAATTGAAATAAATATATAAATGTAGATTAAATTGTTTATTTTCTTATATTCATGAAAATTGACCAAATTTCTTATCATCACTAATTTTTAAAATTTTATTATTTAATGAAATAACTAAATATAATAATAATAAAAAAATACTAATATTTATCTTCTGCTAATTTTTAGCTTGCTCTTGAAGAAGAACTAGTTTGGAGAGCAGTTCTTGAATGGGCTAAGCATCAAGCTGGAGTGAAACATCCTACCTCATGTTGGACGGAAGAAGAACGACAACGGGTCTGCCAATTTCTTGATGAGCCCATCAATTATGTCCGTCTTTTGCTGATAGGTTTGAAATTTTTTTCATTATTGAAAGGATTTCTTGAACTATTGAAATTTGGAATGTCAATTCTGAAGTTGAAATCTTTCATTCCGTCTCCTCTAGTAAACTGCTACCCTATAGACCATCATTTTAACCCATGGGCCATTTACCATACCTTTGTATCTAAAAGAGGCTGTAAAGAAATAAAATAAATAAAACAACATTATTTAGAATTAAAACGAAAACCCACCCATCCCGTTCGTAATCGTAATAGTGGAGACAACATTCTTGCTTACGGCGAGGAAGGGAGCAAATAAAATTTTTTTCTTTTATGGTGTTTAGATTTTTTTTTTTTGTTTTTCTTAGTAGTATTTTACTTTTGTAATTCTTTCATCTATTTGTATATTTTTTATTGAAATTTTTTGTTAGTTTTTTGGTTTTTGGATAGGCCCAGCCTCTGATGTAATCGTAAGAAAAGTTAAGAAAATTCGAAAAAATAAAAAATAGGCCAGGACGATAAAAATATATAACAGGGAGATAAGCAGGGATCAGAAAAATTCTTTGAAAAAAGATTAACAAAAAATTTGGGGTCGCCAGAAGTTGACTCAATTTAATTCTTGAAATCCTGAATAAAGTGCAAAAATATATAATACTTTCCACAAAAAATTGCTTTAGGGGGCCTTGGACCACGAGTTTGACATGCCTCCTGAGAGCTTTTTTTCGATGATACATGCATTTTATATATATATATATATATATAATTTAAATTTAATTGCGTTGTTCATGGAATTTTGTAGCTTGTTCATATTTAGACTGAATTAATTAAGAGCTACTAAATATTCGGTTCTGTTTCATTCGAGAACTTTAACAATTTTTATGTTGGTCGTTTATTTTTAGATAGCCAAGTATTTGCTGAAGAAGTCGAACCTACTGGTGCTGTTCCTATGGAGTTATCACTGGAACGATATCGACATGCAGCCCTTGGTCATCGGTGTCGAGAAAATCCGGAGGATAAACGACTTCAGCCACGTGTCACATTAAATCTCTTCATGGGCTCTATAATTCTTTCTCAGGTATAAATCGTAAAACTTAAACAATATTATCACTTTACATTACAACTTTGTTTTTTGTTTAGTTTCCGAATAGCCTATAAAAACTTAGCAAAAAGCAAATTTAAACAAACAAATAATTAAAAATGTTTGTATTAGTGAGAAAGAACTACATGAATTCTTGTATTACTTTTAAAATCTAACTTTTCTTTAATAAATATACATCTAATCTTGTTTTTATATGAGCTTTTATATATGAACTGAAAAAAATCTACCTCTTTTTAAATAATTTTTTTTATATAACATGTACGACCTATATTCCATCGAAGCAAAAATTTTGTTATTTTTGGAGAATTCTTTCAAAAAAATGTTATTTTTTTTCAAATTTCCAGGAATAAATCTATGATAGCAATAGATAGATAGAAATAGCATTAGCTGTAATATTTAAAGTAAAATAGGAATGATATAATAAATTTATATTAGCATATTTCTTTAATATTCCTAGGACAAAATGTGTTATCAACGAGTTTTGAACAATTGGTTTGGAACGAGTAAACAAGTTTGGAGGCTTGTCTATCGAGCATCAACACATGGTTTTTCAGCAGAGGCTTTTCATCGACATTGTGATGGCATCGCACCCACCTATACTGTTATTATGGTAGGTTTATCAATTCTACATACAGACCTAAGAAGAATACTTGTATATCTAATATAAAAATAAAAGCCTCTTTCAAAGGAAACTCGGAAAAAAATTAACCTAATTGGAAGAATTAATCAGGGTCTTGACAATCCAGTGGTGCAAATATTACAGAACTTATTCCTAAAAAAAATGTAAAACTCTAGTCTACTCCATAAATCGATATAAATTCATATCAATAGCGTAGCCAGAACTTTATGAATGGAGGGTTCAGAACTTGGCCCCTCCCCTTTCCCACATTCTCCTTCCTATATATTTACATATTTTTATTTATATATTTATTATTAATATTTGGATATCTATTAATTAAATTTTATTCTTATATAGATCTAGTATCTAGTCTAAGATTAGGTCTCATGGGCG
Organism: Anisolabis maritima; assembly: GCA_010014785.2. Taxonomy (NCBI): domain Eukaryota; kingdom Metazoa; phylum Arthropoda; class Insecta; order Dermaptera; family Anisolabididae; genus Anisolabis; species Anisolabis maritima. The sequence continues at coordinate 13,615 of JAAAKE020098999.1, forward strand.
GGCTGTTCTAATTCCCCAAAACTCCCCTGGCTACGACAAGGGGGACTCATAATGTTTTGTACTAGGGAGAAAACAACCCAAGAATTTTTGTTTTTTTCTTATTTATTTATTCAGCTGCTGCTTTTAAAGTTTACAACAGTAGTGTATTATTCTAATAAAGTATTCAATAAAAATATACACAAAATACATTGGATAATTATTTATCTTTTAAAAAGAAGAAAAGAATAATATTTATAATTACAGATAATATTTCCAATTCTTTTGTATTATATAATTAATTTTTTTTATGGTATTTTAGGGTCCTCGAGGTGAAATCTGTGGCGGATTTAGTGATGTTCCTTGGGGTAAAACAAGTAATAAAGGCCATTACATTCCTTCTGAGAAAGCATTCCTTTTCACTTTGGTTAATAACAGTGAACAGCCACCAACAAAATTTGATATCTTGAAAAAGATGTTCGCTATATGCAATCATCCCGAGTAAGTAATCCAAAAAATTATAATATCATTCAATCAATAAAAGTGAATTTGTTTAAAAGTTAAAAAAAAAGTCTTGGGACAGTTACTTAATAGAGATTAAGTGTTAATATATATATATATATAATACCGAATTTTTGTAACTACCTAGTAAATATATTATTGGATATTACGATTGCCGATTTCATGAATCCGACAAAAAACAACAATTATTTAAATTAGAGGTAATATATATATATATATATAATAAATATTACAATCGGAAAATATATGCAGAAATATGGGCATTTATTTTGGAAGGGCTAACCACTGGCCACACAAACCATTATATATGACATTATATATGTGGACATACTTCTGACTATCTACACAGGTATGTATATACACTGTACATGTATATGACAGCCAATGAATCTAGCGAATACTGCAAACTAATAAAAGTTATAAATAATAGTAATTCATAAAATTAAGGAAAAAGTAAAAAGGAAATTACAATCTCTTTTGGCTTTCTGATAGAGGACTAAAATTTGTAGATATGAACTTAAAAAATGTTCAAATAAATTTCTCAAATTGGATTTATATTTATAGACACCAGTGAAAATTTTCAAAGGGTATTTTTAACTATTCATACCATATGAAATAAAAGAAAGCAATGAATATCACTACCAGTATTTAATAGTAAGGGTGTGTTTTGAAAAAGATGGTGGTTTTCAAAATTATGTTCCAAGACTATGAGACCCTATATATATCTTTTAAGATAAATGAGTGCGGGATGATTGTTTTGACGTCAGCATACCCGCCGCGAAAGTAGATGGTCCTTCGTTCAAGACCAAACACTACCATTCAAAACAATCATCTCGCACTCATTTATCTTAAAACAATATCAGTATTAATAAATTTCTATGAACCAATCGGTAAAAATAATAAAGCAAAATTTAAAGGTTAAATAAAAAGAGATTTCATATAAGGAAAAAATTTGTTGCCAACACAAATTGTTAATATTGATGTGTGCTGCCCAGCTTTTCTTGGCCATTTGGCTGATTATCTTTTATGATCAAGGGCTTTGGTGTATAATCCAAATATCCCAAAAAAATTTCCTTGTGTGCCTTAGATCATAAAAATTTAATGATTTATTGAAAACCAGTGAAAAAAATTTTTAATTAAATATTAACTATTATAATACTATTTTTTGTGAAAATCATTTTTATTGAATGATAACATAATAAATAAATAATAATAAATTAAATAAGTAAAATTTACAGATATGAAATACAATCCTAAGATTTTTGAAGTTTTTTTCTAATTAGTATTAGAAAAAAAAAAAGAATTTATTATTATTTTCTTTTTTTATTTCAGTTGTGGTCCAATATTTGGAGCGGGTGCTGATCTTCTCATTTCTGGAAATTGTAATACAAATGACGACAGTTACTCGAATCTGCCCCACTCTTATGATGGCGAGAATGCAAGCTCTAATATTCTTATGGGCGATTATAATTTTGCTGTTGCCGATTATGAAGTGTTCACACCTGCACCTATTACTCGTTAAAATCACTTCTCCTCTAACATTTTTTTTAACTTGAAAATTTTATTTTTTATAGAATTAAGGAAGGTGTGAATTTTATGTTGTTTTTGTTTAATAGTCCGACCAAAATTACTTGAACTTTGGGAATTTTAATAACTATCTCAGATAGTGAATTTACTGAATAAAGTAATGTAACAAAATCTGCCTTTCAATTGTTATATTTAAAATTTTTTTTTTTTAAGTCATCTTTGGGAATTTTTTTATGTCTTTTTCGGCATCTGAAGCCATTTAGACTATAGTCCTTATTTATTAAAATTAATTGTAGTCAATATAATTTAAATAAATTTTTGTCGCTCAGGACGGGAAGTGAACCACTAACCTTTGGTACGTGAAGCTAGCTAGACCTCTAGTTCTGCACCAAGGGACAGGGCATTTTTGGCATTTTCACACAAATTCTTATAAATAAAGGCTTATCCACATTTTTTTCTCAAAATGGGATACAACAACGGGCCATTTTGTCAAAAAAAGTCAAATAAAGGTTATTAGATAGTTGTAATTTTGGAATTGGAGCTTTCACAGTTGTTACCATTAATAAATAAATTAGTTGTTTATTTGTATTAATTAGTTGACTCTTCGTCATTCTATAACCTTCTTCAAAAGGAGTCTTACATTTAGATTTACATTCTGAAGATGATGCAGATCGAAAATCTAATTTATTTATTAATTACCAAATACTTTTTTCAAACCAGAATCCTTCAATGAGCCTTTTCCTCCCAGTTTCTTAATTAAGAATTGATTAAATTAAATAATAATGTGTTAAAATTTTTATTACGATTATTTAAAAAGCAAATGAACCTATTGAAACGTTCAGATCAATAAAAAAAAGTACTATGCATACGTTCGATTTTTCTAACTGTTGGGAATTGCTCTTGAACTTCGTAATTAATAAGGAAGCATGAAAGCTTTTTTGTAATACTTGTTATATTTATTTCATTATAACTTAAAATTAAAAACCTATTTCTTATCAAACAATCGTAATAGTTCTATTAAATTACCTTTCATCGAAAAATTCCTTAGCCTATCAACGAGAGCTTTCATAACGCTTAATTACTGCCCTAGTGGGATATTTTATTAGAAATGGCAATTTTTGTTTAGTAGATCGATATACGGTAATTCGTATATATATATATATTTAAGTGTCATGTTTTATATTGAAATATTGTAAATAATTTTTAGTTGAGTGCATATTTTTCGATTCTAAAATTTTTATCGTACCTTTTTTTAGGGGTGCTTTTCTGGACCAAGGGGAAATATTATTTAGCATTTCTCTTATAGAAGGAAAAATCATTTATATCGTAAACTAAATCCGATATAAATGCATATATCCTGGTCATACTTTACCTTTAGATTCAAGAAATTTTGTTCGGACTAAAGAGATCTATCTTTAAAACATATCACTTTTTTAACTTTCGGGCTACAAAATTGATGTGATAATTAATATTTCGTAAAGAATACGCTTATTCATAATTTTTATTCTTAAAGAATGATGAAATTCTTATAAAACGCGCTCTACCCTTGATATCTTTCTAATCTATCATAATCATATTTATTTTCAGTAATAATTTTTAACATTTCTTTTAAAATTCCTAATAAAATTTTGCCTAATTATGTTTTGCCATTAAATGTTTGATCTCCGATTGAAAAAATTTTCATATTTTGATCTCATTTGACTCGTCGTTAAATAAATTTCACTCTTATTAAATAATTAAGGGTGTTTTTTGAAATATACAGTAAAAGGAGTAAAATCGAACCATTGTTGCCGTGTATATAAAAAACACTAATATAAAAATGAAATTTCGTTTTTTAATTCAAATATTCAGACAGCAAAAATCCAAATGTATATAATTATTATGTGTAAAAGAGAGGATTAAATTTTATTGAAAAAAATTTTGATTTCTAATACAGCTATTCCCAACCTTTTTTGAGTCTGTATTCCTCTGTATTCCATGTCACTAAAAAATTCTACCACTTTTATTTACATATTATTTATTATTATATAGATTTTATTGCAAGAATGTAAATCATCTGGCATTACATTTTTTATTTCGCATGCTTCTAAACGAATTACGTGCCCCAGGTTGGGAATGCTGTGCTAATAAATAAACATTGGTTGGTTTTGCTCCTTGTTTATTCGATCAGGAATCGGCAACCAGGAAGTAGAGAAACTATGTGACAAAGTTTTGTTTTAGAACCAGTTTCAAACGATTGTGTACTGTTAATGCATAAAAAAGAAAATTTCGAACAAGAGAAAATTGCGAAAATATATCAAACAAAATCGAAATGTCGTATAAGTGCCATAGCAATTCAAAAATAATGGGGGACTTCATTTATAAAGCTTATAATGACAAAATCTTTTTACTAATGGAATTTATTTTTTTAGTTATTTTTTCGTTCTTAGGCTTTGCTTCTTTGTGAATAAATTTTCATTGGACATATTTATATATAAAATTTTATTTTAACGACGGGTTTTATTTAAAAAATTATCTTTGGATGCTTCTTTAGGAAATGCAATGTTGAATCGACAAAAAATATGATTTTTGTAGATGATAGAATCGAACGAATCTTAGGTGTTGTATTCTTTTTTGTGGATTCAATATCACATTTTCATTCACAAATCCATAAAGGCGTTTTAAGTTTTAAATAAAACAATGTTATGCATACATCACAAATTCGCCTAGATTACTTTCATAGCAAATATATATGTTGTTGACTTGGCAGTTCAATGGGAATTGTACAATCCCTTTTAGTAATAGCTTTAAATATATTTTTGCTGCATTGTATTTGTACCAATGACAATTTTATATTCATAATTTCAGTAATAATAGTGGTTTAAGAAAATTTTTTAGGTAAATTTAGGTGTTAATTATAAAAAAAAGGTTGCCGATTTCATTCCTTAATTGTTTTTATTTATAAGAGAGAAAAAGATATATTTTTTTTAAATCAATAAACAATTTTATTTTTTTATAATTTATATTTGATATATTTATATATATAATATATATTATATGGTTTGGTATATATGTATTCAAATAACAATCCCTAAAATGGATCTTGCACACAAACATTATGTATTTTGACTAATAATAATTTACATTCTAATTTAATTTTCTCTTTTTTTTAGAACAATCTCTAGCTCTTGATGTTCATTTGCATACATTTTAAATAAATAAATAATTTATTGATAAAATAATATAAAAATCTATATTTAAAGCTAAAAACT
>JAAAKE020099010.1:0-14399 GCA_010014785.2 Anisolabis maritima
ATTGCGCGTAATAACACGTGACCAGGAGTACACGACGTATTAGCCATCCCGACATTCGCCTTAAGCTGTTAAGGAAATCCTGGTCAAATTTTGACTGAAGATGAATAAGTAAATCTTGTTCAAAGTATCAAATTTTGAGGTTCATTAAACATCCAAGGCTGCTTCATTGCTGCCTTCCTGCCCTTCCTCCTGACTCATTAACAAAAATTGTCATTTCTATTCGTATCATTAAACGTTTCAGCTTGAAGTAAACAAGATCCAACAAAACAAATTAAATTATTTGATAGCAAATATACAAACATATCACCTCTGAAACATATTAGGAAGGTATGAAGTTTAAAGTTATTTGGGATTGTTTTATTATTAAAGAAAATGTTGCTACCTCCATGTTTTGTAAAATTACTAGTCGTTTTAAGCGACCACTTATTATATTTTCTTTTTTCATTTGGAATTGGCACATCAGGCAAATTGCATTATTATTATTGTTCTCCATTTTAATAATTTTAAAATATTTTTTTCCATCAAAAATAGCAGGCAACGTAGTTAAATCAATTCTCTCTCTTCCTCTGACTGATATGTACTCGGAATATTCTCCATGATTAATAACAAAACTGTGCTTGAGAGAAATTAAACCACAAAACAAATTTAATATAACAAATTTTGAACGTATAGTCCAAGTATTTCAATCTGCCCTAGCTGCGCAGAAACGAGTTTTAATTGGTGGGTAGTGGCAACAAGCTTGGATTGCGCATCTCTCGGCTGAAAAACCATAAACAAATTTACAAGGGCTTTTACTTAAACATAATTTTTTTTGTTATGTAATTGATTTTTCTTGTCAACTTTTTTACTAATTTTAATGTTTTAATGGATTTTTAATGGAAAGGTCGATGATTGAAATTATATAATTAGATATTCAATGATATTTTTATTTCACTTAATTTAAAAGATGCATTAGCAAAAAAAAATTTGGATCATCTATCTTTTATAATATATGAAATTGATTAATTCGAAAAGAGGACTCAACATTTAGTTGGCAATTTAAGTTGATGAAGCTTTTCGCTACTGAAAACGATAAAATTATCTGGGGAATGATCTGAATGCCTTAATTATTAAGAAACTGATAAAACTTTAATTTTCCTAAATATATAATTAATAATTAAGCTGAGTGGTGGGGAGAAAAGCTTCGTTGCGGCGATTCGCAAGGAAATCTTTCTGCTATTGAGATATTGATTTAAAACAGAGGAGGTTTAAAGATTTTCTCCTTTTTTTTAAGCCAACAATTATTTGATTTGCGTATTCGCGTGACTATCATTTAAATAATGTCAGAAGGAGAAGGCAGGAGAAGAGAAATGGCTGGAATAAAAAAAAAGAGTGAATGACGGAGTCTCTGAAACAGGACAAGAATGAAACAGGAATCGGTTTTCCGTCATCCATAAAGTGATAGGTGTGCCGGGAGTATCGGACCCTCGGGTCCATTCGTTAGAGACCAAAGGCTTGCCTAGAGCATATCTAATGAAGCCACTGACAGTAAAGTTTCGTGGAAAACAAATATATACATATATGAACACAAGAACTAAAATAGCTAGGTGGACTTTGGAATAAAATAAAATCTCGTGCGGAATATTTCACTATCTTAGGAAAGATTAAATCATTAGTATAAATAAGAAACTTCTTTGCATTATTATTTTCGTGATATGGATAAAGAAAACGATAGACGCGACCAATCTTAGCTCCAATTACTCATGGTTGCAATCTACTTACTCACCAGATATGATCCCTTGCGTAAGATAAGGTAAATAAGAAATACAAAAACGAAAATAATATAATAATAAAATATATAACATTACAAATTGTAACTTATTAAATTAATTTTAATGTTTTTCTTTCTTAGGAATTAAAATAAAAAATGTCCAAATGATTCTCTCCCTAAAGGCCCACTGGACTTATGACTTTATATTATATTAAACCACGCGCAATTCATTAACTATAAAAAAAAGGGTGGAGAGATTAGTCCTCACAATCTAGCAGGCAATTTCAGGACTCTTATGGGGGGGGGGGGGGCATTTTATGGGATTAAACAAATCCTACCTATAAGAAAGTATTCCTTTCTACAATAATTCTACATTTCTTCCAGTTCGGTAACCAGAAATAAATTGTATAATATTGTGGCCTTTAACACAACAAAGGTTGTACATAACTCTAGTAATTATATAATATTTTTATTGGTATTTATAATTTTTACTATACCTGTTATTTATATTAATTGGTAACCAATACAGTTAAAAAAATGTATCACTTAGGCTGGAGAGCAAACCAGATCATGGAACAATAATATACTTGTACCTAGGGTATATATCATTCTATATATGCATAATTAAAGCTGTATTAATTAAGTTAAAAAGTTAATGACTATCAAGAGAAGGAGACAAATTAATTAAATTTGTTGGGCATTTTGACCGAATGTTATTGTCTCTATCAGAACTCTGTTAAACAAGAGATGTACTACATATATTTTTTTATTTATCCTGGTTGTGTTTGTTTTGGTGTGAACACAAACACACTCAGTCTGGTTGGGGTAGGAATAGGGGAATGCTTTGCCAGGGGCGCTACAGATCCTCCTCCCCTCTCTTCTTTTGGTTTAGTAGAATTTTTTAATAGATGGGCTACTTGATTTAGAACTTAATAGTTATTATTTCAAAAATAAACTTAAAATAAAAAGCTTCTTCTCTCTTGCCTTATTCACGTGATAAGGGTTTGGATCGGAATTGATAATTATAGATACAATCAAGAGAAAAAGCAAGCCTGAAGCTTAATAAGGGGAAAAGGAAGTCTTAGAGGGAAGAAAAGAAATAGCAGCCTTAGCTCGGGTAACAATAAACTCAGTCAATATTTCTTCTATTAAACTTTTAGCAAATACCCATATACAAAATTGAAATCTTAATCTTCTGAAATATTTTAAATATTGATATTAAAATTTCACCATTATAATATTTACACTATAATTAGAACTATAGATATATGGCTAGACAGATAAGTATTGCGTACTTTCAACTTTAAGATGTGTTATTCAAAATTACAATCCGCGAAACGAGCGAATTTTAAGAGTTCTAAATAAAATCTTTCAGCGGACACCAAGTGAAAATCATTCAAAGGTCACTTTTGTAATGGCTCTAGAAGAATCAATATCTTCAATTTGTTGATAAAAATGTCGGGTAGTAGTTTAGTTATATAAATTTCAAAAGATATTAAAATTATGTTAATTTAATTATTTTAAGAAAAAATTGAGATGGAGTAAATTCCCATTTCGAGGCAATTCTTCCTCTGCAGAAATAATTTTATCTTGTTTTGTTGTCATTTTCTGAAATCCACTGAAAGGTTTTGAGCACCTTACGATTTCCTCTCAGGGAATCCTCTAGCGAGAAATTTAAAGATTTGAATCTATAGGGATTAGATGGCTCCCATTTCACACTGAGTTAATTCATTAAATATTTAATTATTTCTAAAGCTGATTAAATTAAAAAATAATAATATTAAAATAATATAAAAATACATTTATTAGTAGAAAATAAAATCTTTTTAATTAATTAGCGATTTTTTTAATGCCTCCCTCCAAGGTTTTAGATCCATCCTCGTTTATAAAATATAAAAAATCTCACAGGCTTTTATCATTTACGTTGTAGAACATTTTTTTTTCACTTTTAATTAATTAATATCTTCTTTATAAAGGGTTTATTTCAAGGTGAATCGGCTGCATATATCTCCGATTATATTAAGTATATTCTAACCGGAATTATAAAAACTGTTCCTTTAAAGAAAGTAGAAATAAATATAATTTATATTACATAGTAGTTTAAAAAAAAATATCTATCAAGTTATTTATTTTTTCATATTTCATTTATTAATAGTTATCATAGAAATTTACAAAGTTTCATACTGAGCTCATAATTAGGATGGGACAAAAAAGGGTTAAAAAAAGAATCTCCAACACAATGGAGTCAGGAAAAAGAATGAAGGAAGTACTGTATGCCACGCTGCCCTATAACATTAATAATCACTGATTTTTATTGAAATGAAAGTGTGAGAGAATTCTAACACTGGAAATAAAAAATATTTTGTCTTCAACGTTTAAAAGGCAAATCGCGTTCTTCCGTAGGACAGGCTTATGGTAATTTCACTTCAATAAATCAACAACCTGAAAAACGACTTATATATTTATTCTCTTACTTTTTTTCAAATATTAATTTGTTTCCTCTTTTTATTATTATATGGATTCGGCCCAAATCAAAAAAATAGAGTCTTCAAGTGAATTTTAATTGTTTTTATTTAACTTGCTTTGTCTGTCTGTACAAAATTTTGCAATCAATTTTTAAAACACTTTCCGATGAGCTAGATATATAAAATTTTAGGTTGAGTTCGTATGACAACATATTGTAAAAAAAAATTAATTAAAAAAATTTTTTGGAAAGGAAATAAAAAAATAATTCCCAACAATTGCAACGTCTCTAGTGGCCAGCTAGAAAAGCTCTGGTTATTGATATTTTTAGTACTAAAAGAAATAAAAATATAAATAAAAACTATTATGTAAAAATGCACTAAAAAGAGGAAAATATCTTTTTTACATACAATTTTTGAATATGTGCTTAATATAAATAAAAGCCCATACTCTCACTGAAACTTAATATTCAATCTCATTTATAGAAATTTAAATAAAATTATCAATCGCCGCTGCACGCTTTTATTTTTATTTGATATTTATTTATTTATATTTATTTTCCTCTTTGTAGTGCATTTATATATATATATATTTTTTTTCAGATAGAATAAGCATAAAAATTATCAATTTACCTTTTAAAATTATAAAACAATTTAAATTGAATAAATAAATAAAATTTCAAAAAGAGTTCATATTCCTAGAACTTGTCAAAAATTTCTCCAGGGAATTCGCCCTCCATTTCTCTGGAGAGAAATTATTTGAAAAAAAAATTTATTAACTTGTAACTGTTGCTTCTTATTTCACATGAAAATATATCCTAAAAATCATCTGTCACTTTAAAATTTAATGATCAATTCAAACTTATCCTCAAAGCGTATCCTTAGCCTGAAATTAAAGAGGATCAGAAAGTTAAATATTATATCAATAATTTAGTCGTAATTGTCCTTAAAGTAATACTTAGGAGGAAATAAATAAAATAATTTGCCTAAGCCCTAGAAAGGGTTACAAGTTGAACAAAGAACTTTGTATCTTTTTGGGAAACCGAAGACAGAAGAAAAAATTCCTTCATTTAAAATACTGCAAAGGCACCATTTGAATGAATTTTAGAAAATAAAAGCCAACCTTATATATTTATTTATTTTTGTTAAATTGAAGGAATTGTTAGAAATTTAAAAAAAAACACCATAATTATTAATTAATACTATTATTATTTTGTGTAAGATAAAAAATTATGAATATTAATTTAGTCTTACTAAAATAGAAATAAAAATGATGAGATTATGTTAAAAAAGAGAGATAATATTAATATTACAATTTATTCCAAGTGAAAATATAGCCAACATCATTCTAACGGAAACTTATAATTCTTATATAAGAAAGAGAGGCCTCCACTGTGCAGTGACGCCAAACACCTGAGATGGAGACCTGAGTTCGATTAAGGGCTCCGCCAAGAGTACTTTTCTCATGAGGTCTATCCTCATGAGGTCTAACCAGAACAACACCGACATCAATATTAATTTTTACATTGGATATATCAGTGGTTCCCAATCTTTTTCGTTTTATTGCCACTTTTCAGTAAACTGCAGTATATAATTCCCCCTTTCCAAGAAAGAAGAAGATTGCAGTAAAAAAAAAAAATAAATGTGGGAAAGAATAAGGTTTTTTTTTTACTATTTTTTTGTGAGAAGTTCTAAATGTAAACAAAAATAATCAAATAGATATAGTGTGTAGTTTAAAAGGTTAGTTTAATCTTAACGAAGAAAAATACAATTAACAATATAAGTGAATAAATTAATTAAAATACATCACCCTCTTATAATTAAGAAAAAATCATGATAAAAAAAATAGGGCAAAAAAGTTTATAATAAAAATTATTTTAATATATTATTAATCATAAAACACTAAAATTTCTCACTGGTTGGGAATCTCTAGGATAGAGAATCTTTCACTGTAAGTTTTCGGCCATAATTAATTTAGATTAGAAGTCGGCAACCATTTTAACGGGTTTATCTCAAGAACCACTGCTGGACTGATTTTGATAGGGTTTTTCACTTGGATATAGAATCTTTACTTGCAGGTTTTCAGCTATAATTCATTTAAATTAGAAATCAGTAATATGTCTTTGGGTTAACCAATCACTGGATTAACCGGAACCACTGAACTGAAAATTATCCATCGAGACATTGATTAGGTTGTTGGTAAGTTCGTAAGTTTGGAAGTCGAAGGGAGGGTTCAGAGGGGCTCTTCCCCTGACTGGGCGAAGAATCAGCAGTGAGCCTAGTATTGTATGGATTGTAATATAAATAATCTCTTCGCTCTTTTTATAATTTTCTGATATTTTTGATTGAAACCCAGACTAAAAAATCTGAAGTGATCAATGCACATCACAAAACTTTTGCTTACCTAACGTAAAGAAAGCTGAGTGATGTGTTGTCACATCAGATTTTTTGTGCCGGGCTCCTAAGTAGTTGTTTAGTGCCAATTTAATACCAATTTAATCGATTTTGTTTGAGTTGTTTAAGAAACAGAGCATTTACTCCCGCCATTAACCCGGACTACGACAATAATACGATAAAAACCTTGTTCACACACAGACAGACCATTTTGCGAAAAACCATTTTTTGACTCAGGGGACCTCAAAACGTGCATTTCCGTTGAAATCTTGACATCGATTTTTTTTTGCGATCACAAACTTTCTTATTATATATTTCATATATAATAGATAAGAGAAAGCAAAAATTAAAAAATATATTTATTAATATTTAATAGTAGTGGAGAGTAGCCTAATGTCCTTTGATTTAAACCCAGGATCTCTAGCCTTTCAGAGAAAAAGCCGTGCCGACATTCGAATACTAATATATACTGAAACTCTTATTCAAATGAATTTAATAATAAAAAAAATAAAATCCAAAAGACATTTTCTGAAAGAAATGTATTTAAAAAAAACTTTTAGAAAGAATACGTGCCTGCAAATGACAAATAAAAACACCTTTTGAAAAGGAATGCAGTGTTGCCAAATCTAGGGAAATGCATTTTTGTTGACAATTCTACTTACACGATGAAATCAGAAGATGTGTCGACAAAATTACAAAAGTTCGTTCAAATATAACAATCTCTCTAACAATAATGACAAAATATTGTATAACAAAATAAAAAACTGTAAAGATGGTGTAATTCAAACAGATCGGTGGTGGTCTGACGAAGCCAACATCTCAACCTTTTTGGATCGTAACATATACAGAGCTAATATGGAGGGTTTACTGGCCGATGCCTCGGATTATGAAAAACTTATTATAGATCCAACTAATAAAAGAGGGAATGTTTTGAAAAATCTCTTAATATCAATGTTACTAGAAGATCAGGTCAATGAAATTCTTATTACTCTTTTAGTCAAAAATCCATTGGCACCTAGACTCTATGGCGTACCAAAAATACATAAAGTGGGAGTTCCTTAAAGACCTATAAACGCAACATTAAATAGCCCAATTTCTAAAGTAATGAAATATCTCTCCATTATCGTAGAAAAAATTAGCTCTGATAATCTCCACAAATTATAGGACTAATGTGGTACATATAAAAAGTTAAAGAAAGTAAAAATTCCCAATGGTTACCTATTGGTTTCTTTTGACGTGGTGAGTTTATTTAATTCAATACGTTAGCTTTGATTGACAAAAATTGGTTTAGAATATCAGAAGTAACGATCCTATCCAAAAATGACTTTATTACAATAAATTAATAGCCTTTTGTTTGAATAATGGTTATTTCACATACGATGGATTGACAAAAAAATGGATTGGGATGGGGAGAAATTTGGCTCCAGTCACTGCAGATATGGCGATGTTTGAAATACACTAGACAGTCATAAAAGAGATGCCACCCACTTTCTTTTTTCAATACGTAGACGACGCGATCACAGCGATTAGAAAAGAGGACATCACATTGTTTCTCAACAACTTAAATAAATTTAATAACTCGATAATTCACGTATGAAGTGGAGAGAGAGGGAAAAATCCTATTTCTAGATATGATATTGATTAATAAAAGCCCCATCATTGAAATTAACTGATACAATAATCCTTATGCGATCGCCTTTTCAATTACCTATCTCCGAGTCCCCCCTCACATAAAATTAATGTGCTTAAAAGCACATTAAATACTCAAAATGACTGACCAAATCTTTTGGGAAAAAGTAAATTAATTAAAACACATAGGATACAAAAGTAATTATCCCAGACCATTAGTCACCAATTTAATAAAAATGTCAAACAAAATTTTGCCAGAAATAACTAGGGGATTGACTCATTTAAGTCCGGAAGAAGAAAAAGAACATAACAAATACTTTCTACTAATATACTTCCCAACCTTTAAGTCAAAATTCTTTTTTAAAAATACAAAATTGAAGTAGTACCAAAAACATTGGACAATCTTTCAATTTTACATAATACCAAAGAAAAGTAAAAACGTAGAATATAAAATTAACTGTAAGAATTTAAACAATTGTTATCTGGGGAACTCAGGGCGTCCAAGAATACCAAAGATCTGTATCGAAAAAAGTCCACCCTGAAGACTGGCCTCTCACAACAGGCTTTGATTTTAATTTTAAAAATATCTAAATAGCGGCACGAGAGGGAAATAAATATAAGCGACTTTTCAAAGAGACTTGCCATATACAAAAAAATATAAACAAGCCAGCAATTTCAAAGTCGACACCGAAGAACTGGTAGATGGCTATAAAAATATTTTGATTATTTCATAGTCTTAAGGTCGAATCATTAGACAACTCCCCCCTCCCCCAATTAGAAACGAACATTTTATTTTAATTTATTCACTATTTTTCTAAAATATTTTAAATTTATATTTCTTTTCAATTCTTTATCGAATTTTGATAAGATAATTCGTAATCCCTTATAAAAGAAAAAGATTTATTTATTTTTAAAGATTAAAATCGCCGATTCTCCTACGCCCTGTCTTTGAGTTGAATCATATTTTCTATTAAAAATTGCTTCAATTGTAAAGAACTCGCTGGCGCAATGTACTCGATATTTTTTACTCAAAGAAAACAAAACCAAAACCATCTTATGTCGTTTATAGTGTGAGTTAGGTAAATTATCCTACAAACAAATTATGTTATTTCATATTTTTCTTTCAATTCTCACCAAGTTTTTCTATGAAATTGTCAAAAATTTAGCTCTTTATTTATTTTCCTATTAATCAAAGACATTAATAGTACTTTATTGATATACTATTTTAGTTTTTTTATTTTCTCAAAATCTTTCTAAAAATTCTTTAAAAATTCAAATATCAATTATTTTTAAGATGAACTGTAGAATTTACTAATCATATCCGCCCCAAATTATCTGAGGATCCCCTTACTTCACGTTTTTAGGTTTTTTTTTGTTATTTTCTCCTAAATCACTCAAACAATTTTAATTAAATTAACTATAGTTATTATAATTAGATAAGATTTCAAATAAATTGATAATTTTCCACCTCGAAATAGTGGGGCTTTTGGGTTTCAGATTTTAAGAATTTCTTTGAAAAGATAGGAGAATTGATAGCACTTGCTATTTAATTGTTTTATTGTGTATATGTCCCTCACAAAAATCCTTTATATAGCTTTAGGTCCACTAAAAATATCACATTGTGGCACTGACGATGGCCGATGTCATGATGGCCAAAATATTTGCCGAATAGAGTGATGTAAAGTGAAACTGAGAAAAGCGGCTAGGTTTTCTTTTCTTCGAACCCTTACACAAATTATAAATATTTTTAGACTTCTGATATTTTAGATACAAATTTAATTTTCATTTTATAAAATTTGCCCTCGATCATAGATTGGAATGAAAAAATTGCTGATACCTCTATTTCTCGTGGATGCTATCATCATCTTTATTGAATTATTTTAAATTAGATATGTCCAATTTTTTAATTCTTTTCTTGAAAAAAAAAAAAAAAAAAAAACTCAGGCTTCTAACGTTTTTATATTTAAAACAAATTTATGTCCTATTTGCCTTTGAGAGCTCTAAGAGAGGAGAAATTAGATCATGATACAATATTTGTTAATAGGATTTTATACTATTCTCTGCTCAAAATCTCTTCGAAACATCGTAAAATTTATAAAGTAAAATCTGTATAAAAAATATATTTTGAAATTATTTTCCTTTTTTTTTATCTATTAAATGGAATTTAAAATGACCTTTATAATACAAATCCAAATTACTCTTTTAAATATTGTTTTATGTATATATATTTTATTTTTTGGATTGAACGAATTTGGCCCGTTCATTTATAAATATGTTTTTATTTAATTTTGAACGTAAATATTGATATAAATAAAATATTTTTGTTAAATTATGAAAGCGGTTAGTTAATGATAAGTAAAATTTTCAATTGATCTCAAGTTAGTAATTGGTGGTGAGGGGCTAGTTAATTAGATTGGCGGATAGTCTTGTAGTATGCAATGCAGATTTTTTTAAGCAGATGTCTTATATGAATGTAAGGTGAGGGGAAATGGAATGGATTTTTAGGCGGTGGGCGAAAGTCCCACCCCCAAATGGGGGCGTCGCCTCTCGCGGGGCGCAAGAAGCGCGGCGGCGGCGGCAACCGGGGGGCGGCAAAACCCGAGGGGAGACAGAAACATTCAAAGCCTATATTAAGCGTTTTCTTTAAATGGAAAAGATTAACGAAAGCGAGTTGCTTGCCTGGTGAAATAAGATCAATACACCCAGGATCGCATGTTGCCGTCGGTGGGGAATAAAACAATCCTCGAGCACTCAGCCCAGATGCAAGCAAGCCTTTGTCCGCCCTTTTGCCCAATGCAAACCGCCCAAGACACTCATTAAATCGCGCGGCTCCGTCTTATTGATCCCCTTCAATTAAAGATTGCCATCCATCTCTCGCTCTGTCCCCGATTCGCCTCTCGCTTCATTTTTTCTCTTCCATTCTTTTATTTTTTTTTATTTCTTAAACATGTTAAGTTTTAGTCATCTCTTAAAATTTTCTTTTTTTTCCTATCATTTATTCTATATAATTCCAATTCCTTAGTTAAAGTAGTGGTCATATGATATTATCTAAGGATTTAGCCAACAATTTATTACGTGTTAGGAATCAGTCACCTTGTGAAGTTAGGATGAAGGCCCATAGGAGATTTGCTTGAGGGTGACAATTTATTAATTCAAGACCGGCACATATCAATGAATTAAAAGAAGAAATAATCTTTATTATTATTTATCTAATTTTATTAAACACAAACTTAAGAATAATCTTTTAATTTGTTGATGGAGAACTCGGGGTGCCACTAATTTATATAGTTTTATATTTATAAAAAAAGGAAAAAAATAAATAAAGGCTCTACTTTACTATCGAAATTAGATCCAATAAGGAAAATAAATTATTATACTTGTTAATAAGGTTTATTGAAATAAGTTGGTTTTCAAATAGGGTCCAAAGCGCCAACATTAGAAATATTTGCGAGACGACTTCCTTGGGAATAAACAACACCCCGTCAACTCGAACCAAGGACTTCTAATTTCTCGGCGGAGAAGCTACCCTTACAATAGAGCGCACGACCTACTCTCTCGCATTCACCTTTATGTCTTTATATTAAGATAATAACAAAAATTTATTTTCTCTTAGATTTTTGCTAAACCGATTGAAATTATCATCACAATTCCTACTCAAACCTAGAGACAGGCAGGCAGCTTGCAAAGAAGTGGCGATTTATTACTAATACTGGTTAATAGAGTTTAAGAGAAATGGGAATATTTATCTACAATATATTGATTGGTACTTTACAATCGCATAGTGCGTTATTTGAAATCCTCCATCTGTTTCTATATTAACAAGTATTAACAGATTCTCCTTCGATAGCGGATTTTCCATTTTAGCTTAGCATCCAGAATTATGAAGTTTAATTATCGATATACAACAACGAAAATATTAGGTGTAAAATTAAATATTCACTCTTAAACAGAGACATAAATTCTTTCGCGTTTGTTGGAAGGTAGGCAACCAAACAAGAACGAATTTATACATCCCTGGCATATAGAGTGCTAAACACTTATTACCACAATTATTTTTTATTATTCTTAACTAGTAAATATAATTAATTAATAGAAAGAATTTTAACAAAACACCTTATTATGGGCACAATGGAAAACAACATTGACTTTTTAGGCTTATATGAATATATATTTCATATAATGTATATCATATATATTAAGTAAGAGAAAGTAAAAAAAAATTATATTAAACAAATATAAATTACATAATAGTATGGAACATTTTCTTGCCGATTAAACAATAACAAGCAGGAGCTAGAGAAGGGAAATTAGAAAGACTGACAGAAAATTATTATTATTACATAAATATTTTCAATATCCTAAATTTTTAAAAAGTAGTAACATAAAAAAAAATTATTTTTGGTAAAAAAAATTCCTTGTTAAATTAATTTATTAATAATTAAATTAATTTCAAATAATTAAAAGTAGTGTTAACATTTGGAGGGAGAACAAATTAATCCCCTTTTAGTGTCCTAAGATAGCAGAATATACTGTTTTTGTTCTTTTCTTTTAATACAAGTCTTTATGCCTGAATCTCAAGAAGACTCTGACCTTCTTTAGTTAAAGGATTATAAATATAATATTACAATAAAATAGGAATTCTTTAGCTTTCTATGCCTTATTGGTCCCTGATTAGAAGCAGGTATATGAAATTATAGATGCAATCTAAAGAGGAACCAGAAAAGTAACGGAAAGGAAGAATAAACACAAGGAAGAGGGATCAGAAGAGAAGGCAGTCTTAGCTCGGGTAAAAAATGATCGCCAATGCATATTGAATGAAATTTTCGTGCATATTTATCTGAGCTCTTTTCATTAGTTTTAATCAAAATTTATTCACTTTGATCATTATTATAATATTGGTTTCAACTTAATTATATAATAATAATATGAAATTAATTCTCATAGCTTGACAAAAATTTATATAAATCTATCTTCTTTTTAATCATAATACATATATAGGTAAGAAAGTAAAAAATGTGAAATTTTTATTGAGATGATATGCTAAGAGCTTCTAAAAAAGAGTGGATTAAATTTTCTTTTATATGTATAAAAATCTTTTTAGCTATATGTCATTTATTTGAAATATAAAATATAATATAAAGTTTTTTCAAAATTAAAAATTTAATATTGTGATATGATGTATACTGCATATGATAGGGCAATTACATCTAGTGAGTACATGGAAAGCGACCACTTTCTAAGTTATTCCACTATTTAAGTTAAGACTGGAATTCTCTGTTTCTTCTATGCTTGTCTTACTGTTTGAGCATTAATTTTTTTGATGTTTTTTCGCGTTCTATAAGGGGGCGATTAAAGTCGAAATAGAGCCGATCATTCGTAGAATAATATCCTTCCACCAAGTTCATCCTTTTCAAATTTTTAATTCTATTAAATATGCCATAAAAATTCCATTTTGTTGTTTTTAATTCTCGTTGATTTGCTAATCTTATGTTAAATTTGTTATTCTATGTTGATTTTATTAAATAATTTTGTTACTTTATGCTCAAAGCTATCTTATTTAAAATACAAGCTTTCTGTTTATCCATTTGGGATAGAGAGATTACAGAAATAAGGTCTGGAACAAGTATTAAATTAATTTTTATTTGTTTAAATATAATAAAAATAATAGCATACTAGTAAAGACTAAAAATATTTAAATAAGGACTTGTTAAAAATAAGATTTTAATAGACTTATGTTTTGGGATAATAAACAAAAAACAAGTCTGTCGGACTAAGCCGAGCGGTCAACTTTGCCAATCAAATACTAACCAATAATAATGGGATTTAGGGAAGATTCTTAATTAATTAAAGAGATATTTCTTTGTCTATAATTTAATTAATTTTATTTAATACATATCTAAACATCTCATTTATTATTTGATTAAAATTCAATTTTAATTGTCCTTGTTTATTGCTTTGAGTTTATCTTATATGGCGAACGCCTCAAAATATAATAATTTTTTTAACAAAATTGCAACAAATTTAGATATGAGTGTTGTATATCATTTTGTTCGGGAGAAGATCTAGTTTCTGAATATTTATATATATTCAAAAATTAGGTCTCTAAGGGAAGGAGCGCTAGGTGTAATATTATTTTCCTTATATGTATATATATATATGTATAT
>JAAAKE020099021.1:0-39838 GCA_010014785.2 Anisolabis maritima
TGCTGTAATTAGATAAAAATTCATATATTATTTTTTTTTGTCTGCCCAAAAATTGTTTGGCCACTTTACTCTTGTGAGGTGTCTGAAGTATCGTGACGATCAACTTCTTAAATATTGAAACTATTTATATTTTACTCTTGTAAATTTTTAAGAATTCCATATTATACTCTTTTTAAAATAACTCTAGAATTAAGCAAATGTGCTGTTAACCATGTCAGATTTCTATAAAAGCACTACGGCTGCTCATTCGTCCATCATCTCCAACAAAGATGTACTACACTGCAGTCGTCCGTCCTGCGTTATATTAAATAGAGTATAATTACTATATTAAATAGAATATAATAATGTTAGAGTTGGGTGAGCATTATTTTAATTAATTTGAATAAAAGAACAAAAGACTTTTCGGTCAAATTAATTTTTAAATTCCAAATTTTAAATGCAAATTAATTAGCAACACTTCACTAATGGAAAATTTTTACTAAATAAAAACATTCACTTCATGCGTAAGAAATAAATTCAGGACTTAGTGGTCATTCTGTCCAAAATATTAGATTTCAACATCATTAAAAGATTGTTTAAATATTTTAGAATGTTTATCTAAAGTTTTTTTTTTTTTTTTAATTTAAATAAATTTTTCAAAGATAAAAAAATTCTTAATGATGTCATTGAAGAAATTTTATTTCTAAGGCCATTACAATCTGGAACTAATCCAAGGACAATTGTTTATTTTTTACCTTGCTCCCATTAACGTTCTAATAAATCATCTCAAATAATAAGAAATAAACAAAATCAATAATTAATGGCTTATTGTTCCCGCACTTTTATATATAATAGAAAGGAGATTATGATTATGAAAAATTTAACCACCCAATTTTAAAAAATATATTTACGTTTCAAGTCAAATGGACCCTAAAAATGCAAAAAAATATGCTTGTATGAATGTGTGTAGCTTTTATTTAGTCTTATATCTATGGAACCACTCATCGGAAAAGGATGAAACTAACAACTTAATAGCCCTTTGTAGCCTAGGAATGCTTAAGAAGGTATTCAAATTTGAAGTCAATCAGGAGGGGGAGTTAAAAAAAGTCCCACAATATTTTTTGCGCCGCACTTTTTTCTCAGTTCTCTACCAAATCTTATGAAATTCAGTCATAATAATTAAAAAGTTTCTCTTCAGCCCTTGACTAATAATCCGTTGAGTGGGAGCGGATTTCTTCTAAAAAAAATGAAGAAAAAAAATTGGCCGCAAGATATGTACGTCATCCTAAAGAGAAAACTGAAATTTTAATTAATCTCTTTGTCATTTTTTAAAATTCAATTAATGAAAAGGTATTTATTTATCCAAACAACATAACCTAAAGATAACAATAAAAATCAACATGACATGATTTGCATACTCGAAAGAGTAAGGGTAATGGTTAGAGATGACAAAAAAGTCCGGGCAAGTGTTACACCTTCGATATTTTTTGCTTAATTTGAAGCTGAGAATTTAGAGTTTTATTCTTTTCATCAAATGGGGTAAGAGTAGAATTTCATTTTAAAGAACGACATATCAAAATTACATAAATAAAAAGTTCCTTTTGATATATTATACATATCTTTTTTTAATCCATGTATAATTTCAAAGGAAATTCTTGGATATCTCAACTTAAAGAGTTTTTTTATCAGTAATCTGTTGCTATTCAAATTTTTATAAGGTTTAATTTAAAAATTATACGTACTGAGTCTATTCAAAGAAAATATTTAAATAATGCAAAATAGGAGGTACTTTTGAAAAAAATCTTTTATGAGTTTTTTAACAATTTTATGTATATACCTTTAGAGATGAAACATTTTCGGTACCTACTATGTATATGTTATATTGAAAAATAAATGTGCAACTGAACAGTTTCAAAGCTCCCAGCCGCCCTGGTGGAATTTAATGTTTTTGTTTGATCTTTTTTGCAAATCACCTTTGAATATTTGTTTGGTAGCAACTACCATTTTTCGTTTTTGATAACGCAATACTACTTAACTTGGTTTGACAAACTATTTGTACATTTTCGCGATGTTCCTACCCGATTAAATAATAATAAAGGTTCTTTTAATTTTAGATGCAGAATTTCATTCTCTTATTATATGAAACATTTTTTTATATTACTTCAAAAAAAAAAACTTTTATGAATTTTATAAAATTTTTATGTTAATATCTTTAGAGATGAAACATTTACTTTACTTACTTTGTATATATTTATATTTGAAAAATAATGGACAACTGAACAGTTCCATAGCTTCCCGCAGCCCGTTTTCGTTTACGAACTATAAAGGCGAAATGGGTTTGCATTTTTTTCATGATATCGTATGTAGTTTTGCGTAAAAAAAAAAAATGTAATCCTGATCGATAACATCAGAACTCAGAGATGATTATCTTCGAGCACATTGCAGTTTGTACAAATAAACCAAGATTCCAGGAGTAGGTGGATCCAAATAAAAAATAAAAATAGTTTGTAGATTTGGTTAGAATATTTATTTATTAAAACAACCGGTGTTTGTTTTTTGTTTTGTTTTTTTAATTACTTTAATAAATTTTTTTCAAAATAAAGAAAAAAGTGAAAGGAAAAAAAAACTTATTTAAACATAAGGAGACGCTTTTATTGATAAAGTTGAAAATGCGAATTCAAAATGAGAATTGTTTTCTTTAACACGAAAAATATTGTTGTTTTCATTCCCCCCTCTTTCTCTCTCTCTCTCTCTCTCTCACTTGTATTTTTAGAAAAAAAATTCCATTTTTTTCCTTTTGAATTTGATTTGAAAGAAGGTTATAGGAAAAAATAAAACTTCTCATATGTCAAAAAAATATATCTATATATTAATACATTCTGCTTCGCCTACGTCTCTTTTGAGAAGAATGATTTGTGTCTTTGATTTAAGCAAATCTAAAAATTTAAGATCTATTTATTTAATGTTCCATTTCTTTTTAGAACTCTAATATATGACTTTTAAAAACTTATTAAATAAAAATATATATATATCTCTTTAATATCGTTAATATTTGATCTTTTTTTTATTTATTCTAGGGTTATTGCCCTGAATAAGGAAGACGTTAAAGATCGTTCAAAAAATAGAGAAACATATGTAGTTTTATTATCTAGGAATTAGCAATTTAGATATTTTATGCGACAATCGTGAATGAAGCAAGAAACGACTAAAATAAAGATTTTTTCTCTACTTCTTCGCCGAATAAAAAAATTTATATGTATAATTTTTCAAGTCGTTTTGACCGCAGATTGCGACCCTCTTTGGCGGGATTGGAGTTAATCAAAATAAAACCACATTGAGGTGCATATTAATAATTTTTTAATTTAATTTTTTCAGAAATTAGTTTATGTTTGGTTGCTTGAGGGTATGAAACCTAAATTGCCAACTCACTAATGAGTTTTTGATTGATTACTCCAGAGCTCCTCCAAATATGTTCAGTGGATTTTGGAGCCTAATATGCTATCATAGGCTCCATAAATTCGTTCGTTTTTGTTTGCTGGAAAGTAGACAACCTAAATGACAACTCACTAATGGATTTTTCGATCAATTGCTCTAGATTGGATCACTCATCAGTTATTAAACCTCTCAAAAAAACCACTGAACATATTTGGAGGAGATCTGGAGTAATCAATCAAAACTCATTAGTGAGTTGGTAATTTATATGATGTGATATTAAGACATAGGCATGTTCCTTTAATTTTAAAAAAATTTGAAAAGTTAATCTGCATATATTGATAATAAGCTTCTTATTTTTTTAATCTCTTTTGTAACAATCTTCAAATCCCGAAGAAAGTCGCGAGCTGAGACCAAAATGTCAACTTGAAAAATTATATAGCTTAAATTGTCTGTTTTTTTTTTAACTTGGCTACATTTATTAGCCTTCCACAATTAAGACATTATTATTAATTATGTTTTTAGATCATTATTAAATATTAGAATTTTAACTTATAGTTAAATATAGTTAAAGTTAAAAAAATATAAAAACAAATTAAAAAACAAACTTTATTAAAAATATTTTTTACTCAAATTTCCGATAGGAAAAGTTTTAATATTAATATTATACCCCTACCCTCGTCACCCCAATTGTGGCTTCAACTTTAGTAATATTTTCTTTAACTTCAACTAAAATATAGTAACAATCAATAAATATTACTTGTCCATAAGTATAAATTTTTATACAGTCCTACTTTTTTTTTTTTTAATTGAAAACAAAAAAGATCTAATTGTATATATAATTCAACAGGATAATTAGTGTTCATCTCTCTCAATTTATAAATCAAGTCAAAGATATACTTAATTTTATTGCGATATGTCTATATCTATATCGAATTTTAAACTCCAAAGAAGAGAAAACAAACCTAGCCTTTCAAAGTAAGAAAATTCTCTTTTCTCAGAAATGGTTCTTTTCGACATTTAAACGATAATAACTAAATCAACAAATGATATATATATAAAAATTGTTTGGAAAAGATTTAAGGATATGGCTCCTCTAAATTTCTGTGGGTGTTTTATTCTTTTTACACAATCGCAAAGATTTTATTGTGGAGAGGTTTTTATTTGGGGATTTAGCCCTCTTAGAAAATAAAACTTAAATTTTCCACTTTGTTCTAAAAGAAATAAACTTTAAATAGTCAAACAGTAGTAAATTGTTGGAAAATATTAGTATTTTAACTATAAAAGTTTACAAAGTTTCATATGTGCCAATAAAGCTCCCAAGGCAGGCATTTAGGTGCAATACATTATAGTAGTATAGTTGAAGGATAAAGCTCTTAATCCTTATTTGAAGACCATTCAAGTTCAAATCTATCTTATGACAAAAATTTTAAAGAAAAACTAAAACTGTATAAGCCATAGAAAATAACAGTAACGTAACAGACAACTCCGATACAAGACTGAAGTGAAGATACTAATAATGAAAGAATATAACTAACTACCTACTGCTATTAAGCTATAGTTAGAAAGGTGGGACTATTTTTTTTATTTTTTTTAAAAGGTTACTGCAAAAAAATTATAATTTTAGTTCGGAATGAGAGATTCGACTGCAACTTCGAAAAGACTAGAACACTTCAAACTCCGACAACGCACCCCTGTTTCATGAATGAGTTAATTTTTAATCTCTGTTGTAATCAATTCTACAGTCATATTTTATTATTTAAGATGATCTTATATTTCATCTCCGAATCCTAAATATGCCAACACTTGTTATTGTTATTGGTATATTCGGGTTCTTGTTGTTTAGTTGTTAACGGGAATTGAAAGCTTAATGGAAAAGTTTCCCCCTCCAGTTACAAAACGCGACGAAGAGAGATGTGTTGTAGTGAAGGGGGGCTCTAATTAGAAACAGCCTTGCTCTTAATTTGATTGGTCGCCTTTCATTAAAAGCAGAGCAGGCGCAAGGAAGGAGGCTCAAGGGTCCTAAGGGATTGGCACACGTGTAGGGCACATCATTTCAAAATCAAAAAAAAAGGGAAGAAAAAGAAAATCAAGTCAGAGATGTGTTTTTCTCTAAATAAAAAACATGTGGTCTCTCATTAAAAGAATTAAAATGACATAAAGAATATTTCATCGCATAAAAAGAAGGGAGCAGGCAATTTTTTCATTAACTATTATGGCATATTTTAAATTAAACTTTTCTTGTTTGAATATATGAGAAAAAGGATAGAAATATAATTTTATTATTTTTATAAATTTGTTATATATATTTTTTTTTATTCATTTTATTTACAATTCTTATCTAAATAAGAAAAATGTAAACAAGAAATAGGCTACTTTGTCTTTTTGTTTGAAGCGTAGAGTGGATTTTAGGAGATAGCAATTTGTGCAAATTTAATAAGCGAAATAAATTTTTAGACGGATTACAAGTGGAATGGGATAAGTGAGACTGAAAAAAGGATGAAGATTTATTAAAAATCAAAAAGGAGGCGTCAAACTTAAAGTGAAACTAGAATGAAGAATAAAAAAGTAAAAATAATAATGGATAATAAGTTATTATTTTCAAGAGGCTCGACTGTATATCCGTTCTCCTCCATTTATTGATTGATAGCGATATAAAAATAGGCAACGAAGTTGCAACACTTTCCCGCCATTTTAGCCATCACTAGCCATCTTCTCTGGAAATAGAAGATGGTAGCTCTACAACCCTATCGAGTACTGATAGCAAGAAATGTCAAGGTGATTTTTATTGTTGTTTTTTTAAGTTATGTTGTTTGTATATAATTTAATATTCATTAATTGAATTAAAAATATTATATTGGCTATCAATTAATTTAAATAATTTATGAACTAGTCTGTATGGCCTCAGTTCAAATTTTAATATCTTCTTTTCTAGGCCTATAAATTTGTTAAGTTTCATCCTTTTACGACGAGTGGTTCAGAGATATGAGTCAATATACATATACATGCATACCCATATTACACCTATGCACATTAAGATATCTTTTGCATTTTTGAGAACCTTTTGACCTGAAAGGTAAATATATTTTTTTTTTTTAATTGTGGGGGAGGGGGAATGAAATTTTTTAAATGTGAGCTTCTGTGGTAAATTTCGATATTTCTCCTGATTATATATAAAATTTCAAAAAGATCCCTCAAACGAAATTGTTAAACCCATGAGAAAAAACCTAATGGAAAAAATAACAGTTCTAAGCCCTGATGATTGATTACAAACTCCTTTCTAAATGGGAATAAAAACTGATTCTATACTTCGTTCTTTTTCACTATATCAATTTCTATGTATATTATTTTAAAGCTGAAATAAAATTCATAAAGCAGTTATAATTTTTTTATTATTTTATAAATTCATTAAGTAGAGAGAGTGGTTTTGATTTCGAAATAAATACGAAGAAAAAGAGATGTATATATCTAACCTAATATTATATTTTTTATTAAAGAGTGATTTTTTTAACAAACAAAAAATAAAACAGCTTTAACTTTAATAACCCCGGTGAAGTGACTAACATATTACTTTTCGTCAAAAGAAATAAAAAACTCTTATTTATGTACTCTAGTAATGGTGTTTTAAATTTTATAAATATATATATTAATAAATTATATATATATAAACAAATTAAATGGCAAGATTTTTAAAAATATTATGATTAAAACACTTGAAAATATAAGAAATCTAATTTTTTCTTTTCCGTAAAATATTTAAAAGAGGGCAACTTGAGATGGAGGAAATTTCACTCCATTTTTCAGAATATCATCAGTATTCCATAAACTAAAATACATTCTCAATATACTATATATTGTATATATAGGTAAGAAAAAGTAAAGAAGCACAGTTTGCGAGGACAAGCTGAATGGTTTAAAATGTCATTCTCTAAGAGGCAACAAATAAAGTTTCAAAATTTGTCAATCATGTACCAAAGGTCAGTGGTTCGTTTCCCGTCCTGAGCGACAAAAATTTTTTAAATTATATTGGCTACCAATTAATTTAAATAAATAAAGACGGAGTCTAAATGGCTTCAGATGCCGAAAAAGACTTAAAAAAAAAAATTTGTCAAATAGAAAAATTTTATCAGAATTGTGTTTTTTTAATACACCAGGTAAAATTCAAATTGCCGGAATTCACTCCAATTCATCTGATTTAGTTAGCGCCTGCAACTTTTTCAAACATGAAGAAACAGCTCGCTAAAAAAGATTCGAAATCGACAAACTCGTTTTTACTTTTACAAAAAAATATACTTTTGGAAGGCTGTAAGGAATTTTAATATAATACCAATCATAATCGTATCAATGGGTATCATGTAGTGGGTTAAAAGAAGTCGGCCAATATATAAAAATAATTTACTTTTTGTTAAAAAATTCATTTCAAAATTACTTATGCCTATCGTATGTAAGTACATCTTGATTATTTTTGGTTTGTAATTTGAAATCTCTTAACTGAACTAATATGCAGATTGAACATATTTTGATTTGGAAGATCCTAGGAGGGATGAGAGGTTAAGAAATAAATAGTTTTGATTACAGAATTTTGTCTCCTTTCTAAATGGGATATGAAACTTTTACTCATTTTGTGCGAAATGGGTTTTGTAATATAGAATTTCAATTCAATCCTCCATGTCGCATAAAAATAGTAAAAATTTGGAAATCATTAAAACCTGTAGACTTTAAAGCCGAACAAATAATAAACACTTAAAAACATGAAAAAAATTACAAAATTAAAAATAAGTTTAAATTGAATTTCTAATAAGAACTAGTTGTTAAAAAAAAAACCTCTAAAGACCATAAAAGAAAAAAAATTTATTTGTTGTTTTCTCGAACTCTCTCATTCTCTCTCTCTCCATCTCGCTATGCTTCTGTCAGAAGACTAAATTGCTTTAATTGATGGTTATAATTATTTACTACGTGGTTTTTCTGTTTTTCTTCTATTTTTGGAGAAATTCTTCCAAAATTTAGCACTTATCAAAGGATTAAAAAAATGTTTATTAAAACAGAATAAAAATTTTAAAAATATTATTTGTTAACATAATATGAGGAAGCATATGTTGTTTACGTCAAAATATTTAGATATTCTCAAGAGTATCATCAGATTTTTTTTTAAATATCAAACAAACTATTTAATAATAAAATTTACATCATGTTTTTAAATCTAAGAATGAAGTGATCTTAATATTGACAAAAAATCTATTTTTAATGTAATGATTTTTTCAAGCCTAATAATCGAATATATAAAGAAAAATGTTTTTTTTTTTTTTTTTTTTTTTTCTTTTGAAGATTTGGAAGCATCTGGACTAAATAAATTGTATTTCGGGTTAGAAGAAAAACATTTTCCAATAGCAGGAATGGTCCAGCCGCCGTTTTCATTCCAACTGACAAACAAACCGACATAACGCTTATTCGATTTTTTTTCCCTCTCGCCAATGAAATGTCTTGAGATATCAAAGAACTTTTTGATGTTGAACAATGCACAAAGCAATTTTTAAAATTTATTTAAAAAGAAAATTTTTTCTGAATTTTAAACAAGTATTGAAGTTTGTAAATTTTTACTATACAAATCAGCCAAGATTGATTAAATTTAGAATATTTGATTATTTTAAATTTGGAAAATATTTTTAAAAAAATTATATGAAATAGATTTTTACATCGTTTTAAAACCGATTAAAAAGGAGTACCGTATAAGATTTGTAATTTTGATAAAAATTTAAAGAAAATTTAATTTATTATAATTAATTGGATTGCCAAGCCCTACTCAACCGTTTTTTTTTCTCGTTTGCTTCGTCAAGAAGGCGACATGTTGTTAATAAATGTATACTAAATAATAAAAAAATATATAGCTTACTATACATTCTCTATATTAATATATAATATTAAAAATTGATTAATGAAAGCTTGTTGAACCGGTATGACTGATATAGATCATAGGTGTCAATATCATTTGAATCTGCGGGCTATTTTCAAATCATTTGTATCTCAAGGGAACTGCAAAAAATTTTAGAAATCTCAATTAAACTTTTTATTTTGGTTTTTTTTCAGATATCTTCCTAATTTTTGGTGATTGTGCTATTTTTTTAGCTTTGGAGATGTCCCTAGACCTCAGATGGTAATTGAAAAAATAATAGGCCCAAAATGGAAATAAAATATAGGGTGACCAGGCTCAGAAATATTCCTTGAAAAAAGATATGATAAAATTTCAGAAGACTAGCAAGGGAGAAAGCTTTGAAGTAAAAAATGAAAAAAAAAAAAAAAAACAAACAGGAAATGGAAGCTGTGTCTGTTTTGAATTTGGCATCTCGAATAAACTATGTCCCACACCCGCCCTCTGGAACAAAGAGGAAAAAGGTGAAATCGGGGCGGTTGCTCTTGACAACTCGAAGGCTTTCGATTAGGTAAAAAAGTAAAAACTCATATGCTAAACTCCCCTTCTTTGACCTTTCCCTAGTCTTAGCCTATGGGGGGAAGAATTCAGATGTTGACGGTGTCTTTTCAATCGCACACAATCAATGTAGGAGTCCCCCAAAGTTCGGTCCTCTCTTTCCTCTATTTCTTATATACATCAACCTCATGAAAATGACCTCTTGTCTGATTCATTTTTGGATGATAGTATTCTGCAGATCGGAGGGAGTTCCTTCTTTGTCTTTGTCCAAGTCTCCAGGATATTGTGTCTTCAATTAACGACGATTTCGGCATCTTAGAGAAATGGAGAGCTCTAAATTATGTCAAATCCAACTCAATGTTACAACACAATGCTATCTAATTTCTAGAAAGAAAAACATACCCTTCCCTCACCCACAACAATAACAACAAAGACTCGCTTTCTGTTTTTGAAGTGACAATTTCTTCAGATCTCTCTTGGAATGGCCATAGGTCGGTTATTAAATTCACTGCGAGGAAGATTAATTTTCTCTTCAGATCCAAGAGTAATTTCTCCTCCTCATTAACTTCAAGCCCTTTGTAAAGCTCAGATTACACTGTGCCTCCACTATGCACCCACCTGTGGAAAGGGGCCTCCCAGCTCGCTATCTCTTTCCTGGAAGCGATTCAAAGGCGTTTGGTGGGCCGGATTGGAGATGAGTATCTCTGGAACATAGAAGTGTCTTTGCACCTCTTTACAGATTTTACCATGGTAGGTGCTCCGCCGAATTAAAATCCATTTCCCCAAAGGCCATGCTTATTAGAAATATATGTGAGACATCGTCCCGAATCCTTATATCGCTGATATTTACAATAAGAGTCAAGTTAATAAGTATATATATATAGTGTCTATATATTGTAATATATAACAGTCGAACTGGGACAGTTATCGTTAAATTTATTGTCAAAGCTCTATGAGTTCCTAAGCCAAAAATATCTATTTATTATATCAAGAATAAAAGAAGAGAACAAAAACATTTTATAAATCTTTAATCCATTTTGTTTCGAAGAATTTATTATTAAATCAAATTTAGCTAAGAACCGATAGAATTTAGGATTAATATGGATCTAGAAAATAAATTTCTTTCCATTAGAGAGAGAAGAAAAATATTTTTCTTGAAGTCTTTCACTTCTTATTAATATTCAAATATTATTATTTTTCCTGTATGATAATTTATTATCCAATGAATATTAATAGGAGATTTGGAATAACATCTGTTTGGACGAAAAGCAATTAGTCTGGACAGCTTGTCGCAAGGCCCTTCAATTGCCGACCTGTTTGATTCAATAAGGACTTCTCTGCAAACCGAAATGGTCTCAACTTAAGTTAAGTACGGCTCTAGATTGGGAAGTTTGATGCCAGCAGAGAGAGAGGAAGGGGGAGAGAGATAAAAGGGAGGACACTACTAAGAGCAATTCAAATCTCTCCCTGGGCTGAGAGAAGAGAAGTGGTCGATTAAATATTATACATCCTCAACTATTATATATATACTATTGAAGATACAAACTAAAGGCTCTATTAGGAGATTGCATTAAATTTACCTCATTAAAAGTTATGACCTATAAAGAATAGATGATGATAAATGAGAAGAACGGAAATTAATATCTAACCATTTGAAAATATTTTACAAAAAAAAATATCAGTCTGCTCGATCTTTTCAATTACCAACCAGGTCGTCATCTGTTAAAAAATATCGGTAAAAACCATTTGGAAAAAAAGTTCTTTATATTTTACTTTATTTCAAAAATAGCAATTTTTTTTAATTTTGTTTTTTAAGTCATTTTTCGGCTACTGAGGCCATTATGAATATATAAATATACAAGTATATGTTATGAAAAATTAATATAGATGGTTTCCAGTGGCTTTCCACTCTCCCTTGGGGCCACCCATCCGGGGCTTGTCCTTGCTTGTCAATAAAGATCTTGGTGGCTGTCATACCAAAGATATAATGAATTGAAGTATACTTTGGGTTTTGATCATCTAATCATAAAGAAATAGACGACTTATGTTTTGAATAATTGGTATACTGTTAATTATTTTATAATGATCTTTAGAAAAAGATGATTCACTAACAATCGGCAGATTTAAAGATATCATGTTAAAAGTTATTAAGTATAATAGTAATAATAATATTTAATAATAAATAATTTAAAGGTGAATATAAAAAAGGAGCCCGTGAAAACCTGTAGATGAAAATAATCAGTGACAATTCGAAGGGAGAGGATACCAAAACTCTCACTCACCAAAGCCGAAAAAAATTGTAAAAATCAGTACAAAATTTCAAAAAACAAGAAAAAATGAAAAAAATTCGAAAAATAATAGATTTAATAATAACTACCTTTAAAGCCATATAAGAAAAAATTTGAGCCCCTCCCCTCCCCTCACCAAACAAGAATTTTGGCTAGGATACTGCAAACAATATTATAGTGATGGAGTCGAGGAACGAAATAATAATTTTTAATAGAATAAACTATACTCGATGCAATGCACACTTATTCAGATTCAAAATAATATTCTTTCCAAATTATTCATGCAATCAAATTCCAGCTAGCCCTGAACTCTAGAATTGAATAAATTATAATGTGTTCACTATTAAATTAAATGCATCAAGAAACAATTTTATTAAAACAAATTGAATTTTAGATTACTTACTAAATATCATAACATATTAAATGCTTCAGATCTACAATAAAAGCAATAGTCTATTTCATCAAATCGAACTTTTCGACACTAAACCACACACCTGCAATAGCCGCCACACATAGGAAATAGTTCATGAATCATGAAACCTAAGCCTCCTTAACAACACTTCACTCATGAACTTATCGTATTATGTATTTCTATTAATGATATTGCAAATTATTTATTTTTATTTGTAATGTGTTTTTTTTTTTTTTTTTTGTTTTTATTTTGAAGTCTTTTTAGCATCTGAGGCCATATTGATTGATCTAAATAAATTTTCATCGGGCTGCCTGGGATCCAAAACCACAATATTGACAATGCCAATATCTTTAATCTCTCGGCCACGGAGGGGAGGGGGTTTTCATGTTTTTAATTTTGTTTGTTGAGAATAAATATAAAATATATATATATAATAAATAGAACTAGTGATTGTCACGCTTCCAAGTCAAGAGATGTGGGTTCGGATCCCAGGCAGTCCGGTGAAAATTTATTTAAACCAATTGGATACCATTTGGTATAAAAAATATTGGTATTTAAATTAAAATATATATGTACCGTGTAAAGCCTATCTGGCCTCAGATGACGAAAAGTCATTAAAAAAATCCACTAAATAAAAGGATATAAATAGATGAATGTTTAATTCTCGATCCTGTGTCAACATGAAATAAGGAATAAATTTTTTTAAAAAATAAACCCTCTTCCTTCAAAGGAAATTAAATCAAGTATGAATGCTTTTTGATTGTCAAATTGATATTATTTAAAAAAAATTTATAACTTATTAACTCTCGGTTTCATTATCAACCTAAGTCACTTTTTAACTTGTTATCTTTAGTTGAAATATCATCTGAACAAGCACAGACTTTCCACAAAATTCAATTTTACAATAAGTTTAACCTTAAAAGTTAAAAATCAATAATAAATTTTATTATGAAACTGAGAGTTATGTTTAATTGTTTCATTAAATAAATAAAACGGTGACAAATTGATAATGAAATAAGATGAGAAATAAGAGAATTACCTTCACGTGACAGGAGATTCGATGAAGGCATTCCCCTTGCTTTAAAAAGAGGGCAATTCTATTTAATACTAAATTATTAAACACGAACACTAATAAGATTAATATCTAAACAGCTATTTATTATTTTTATTCATTATACAGTACTTTTGAACGAAGGAACGGAGTTAATAAGTAGCAATGAAACGAAGGGGAAAGAGAAAAGCATTTCCAGGTTTGTAGCGCCGCAGAACATGGCGCGCCTAAATTCAAATTAAATATTTATTTGGAAATTTATTATACAAAATTTTAAAATAAGTTCTAATTGGCTATGTTGAATTTTGTATTTTATTTTATGATTATTATTTATGTAAACAATGTTTACATATTAAAAAGAATTTTTTTTTGTCACCTGAGATCATTTACACACCATCCTTATTCATATAGAGCAATCGTCCGTAATTTTTAGTTCTTTTTCATATAAATTAATTACCAGCCAATATAATTTAAATAAATTTTTGTCTCTCAGTACCGAAAGCGAAACACTGTCCTTTGGATAGTGAAGCGACTTTGAACTAAAGGACAGGACAATTTTTTTAAACATCTATCATCATGATAAATTATTCTAAGCCGATGGCTGTGACTAATGCCCGTAAAATCAATTTTAAAAAAATCTAAAACCATTGGCATAATTAATGAGGAAAATCCCATTTTCATTTTACTAATTTGCGTTTTCATTTCATTGGATCGTCCTCCCTTTAATTATCAGAGATGGTCTGGACTTTATTTCGTATCTCTATCTCCTCCTCTTGTATATGTATATTTCTACCTTGCTAATAAATTATATAATTGATTTAAATTAGGGTGGATATCCTCTTTAACTGGTGTTCTTGTCTCAGGATCCAATGAAATTTTCATTTTCATTGAGTAAAGAAT
The DNA here is from genome assembly GCA_010014785.2 of Anisolabis maritima. Taxonomy (NCBI): domain Eukaryota; kingdom Metazoa; phylum Arthropoda; class Insecta; order Dermaptera; family Anisolabididae; genus Anisolabis; species Anisolabis maritima. The sequence goes on from JAAAKE020099021.1 coordinate 14,487, forward strand.
CCAGCAGGTTAAAAGCTATAATTCAATTAAACAAAGAACCACCGGCTAATCCAACCGGAACCAACTGTTAAGAACATGGATTAGATTGGTGGCTTGGTCCTAAGCTGCGACAAATAGATATCCAGAGAGGATGTCTTACTCTATAGTGGAGGCAAGATCTGATGAAGGCGAGTAATTATTTACTTTCTTTTATTTCTATATGTATTAATAATATATAGTGATAAAGTCGTGATCGCAAAAAAAAATCGATGTCGATATTTCAACGGAAATGAGTCCCCTGAATCTAAAAAATAGGTCTCACAAAATGGTTTGTCTGTATGTCTGTATGTGTCTGTGTGTCTGTTAACAAGGTATCTCAAAAACGAAAAAACGGTCGAGACTGAAATTTTATATTTACTCTCGTCACATGCACCTCGAAGCTTTTAAATAAAATTGGCCAAAGAGTACTAGCACTTCAGTGATGTACTTTTTTGTTTTTTTTTTTTTAGATTTTCTTAAAATGGGCTCTAACGATTTTGATTAAAATTAATAAATCAATTATTTATTCTACTGAAAAGATACCTTTGGTAGTTTAAATAAAATTAGATGAAATGTATTAACTCTTATCCTCCAAAATTGGGACCCACTTTACTGATGTGCTCTTTTTAGTGTTTTTTTTTTATTTTCTCTTAGACAACTCTAAGAAAATTGATTAATATATATATATAATAAATAGAATGATCTTGAAGATGTATTAATCTTTTTCTAATTCCAAATAGGTGCCTTCAATTTTGGATTTTATCCCATAGAAAAGATAGGAAGACCATTTGCCATGGTAACAAAATATAAATATTTTTAATTTCTATGTGAGATTTTAATGCCAATTTAATTTATTTAATTTAATTTTTTATAATATTGATATTTTATCAATACACGCAAAAATCTTCAAAAATGAAAGAAAAAATTGCCTGCTAAAATATAAAGGAGCCCCGAAGCTAAAAAATTTTTATGACATCATAATACAATTTTCCTTATTGTGAGAGGCCTGGAATTGAGTAAAACCCAAACCAGGCCTTATTCATCTCTTTTAAGATACATTTATATGTAGCGAATTGAACAAGAACGGTTGGCAGAGGAGTTTACATTAGTTGAGACAGCTATAGGTGTTAAAAAAGAATGTTGACGATCGGGCCCCCGCCACGATACCTGCCGATTCCCTGACTCGTCGACTGGCACATCCAACCACGTTTCAATAGCAAGGCAGTCCGGTTTTATGTCACTAAGAGCGGCAACCACAATTCCCGAGGGAGAAGGTGGGGATGACACATAAGCTAATATCCATTCATTAGGTAAGTTGTGTAAGTGTTCGTTTACTCTAGTCACACTAGGTTTTTCAATCTCTAAAAAAGGGAAAAATATAAATAAATGTGACGAAATGTGTTTTATTAAATTTTATTTAAACTACCAAAGGTAAATTTTCAGCAAAGAGACATGAGGAGTTTTTTACAAAAAAAGTTTAAAAAGAAATATATTTTAAGTTGAAGACTACCTTTTTACCTCTCAATAAATAACCTGTAAATCCGGTTTAACTTGGATCTTAAAAAAAAAAGTTTCTAAATTATAAAATCCTCTACTTTTTTCTTAGATTTATTTTGAATATCACATGATAAATGATGTGAGATGTAAAAGAGACTTTATGGTATTAAAGAGCAATAATAATTCTTTGATATACGAGGGGTATTGAAAATGGATTATTCTTTATAAATATTAATAAATACATTCATTTGAATATTTTTTAACTTTATCTCAACAAATAATTTGTGATTTGTTAGTTAAGCAAAGATAGCCATCGTTCGTTCGATTCACCAATTTAAATAGAAATTGCTTTATTAAGTGCATTTAAAATTTGCTATTAAATTTATTATTATTAAGAAATTACGGTGCTTCGATATCTAAAGTCATTTAAGCATCTCAAAGTCGTAAAACGATTAGGTAAGTAAAAGCAGTATAAAAGAAATAAAATATTAATTAATTAAATATCACAGTATTTTGGATTTAGTTTGAATAAAATGCATTTAATAAATACTATTGTTCTAAATTTATTGGAATCTGAGGGGTTTTGGGGCGCGGTGGATTCTCGTCAAATCCAGGCAACTTTACGACCAACTGGGAGGAGGGGGTTAAAAATTCGAAAAAAATATTTTCGCTTTGATTTTATTATAATGTGAAATTTTCAAAAATTAATAATATACATTTATTTTTTTTTAAGTCTTTTTCGGCTCCTGGGGCCATTTAGACTCGGTCCTTATTTATTTCAAAATAATTGGTTGCCAATATCATTTAAATAAATTGTCTCTTAGAACTGGAAGGTTCACAGTCTTAAGAAATTTGGTGTGACTAAACGCATATCGGACAACTTCGATAAACAGTAGTCCTTGATGGCGCCAAAAGTCTACTTAAGTTCATCGATGCTTTGTTGGGTTAATTCTCGTCTAAAGTTGTAAAAAATAATCGCTCGAAAATGTTTACGATTTAATTCCATTTTTACCCGAGATGATTTCAAGTTATTGTAAACTACACAAATAGCGCTGGTATGTCAAACGTTCTGAGTACGTTTATCGTATTTTGAGTCGGGCCCCATAGGTAACGGTCCAGTCCATTTGAATTTACTTTGATTAATAAAAGGGAATTTCATAGGACTCGTACCTTGTTTTCCAGAATCGACAGAGGCCAATCCACCAGCTGCGCAGTTGAGGTGCTTGGACCATTATGTAAATTGAGGGTCCCACACTATTTTGAGGTGGAAAATGATTAATACATCTTAAAAATTTTCGAATTTATTATATATATATATATAATCGGTTGTTGTTCCGGAAAACATTGTTGCTGTGTGTGAACTGATACTGCATGATCGTCATGTGACTTATCGTGAGTTTGAGGTATCCTTGGGTATTGGGACCAACATACATTCAATATTGTATGGACATTTGGACATCAAAAAGATTTGTTTTTGATCTCAAATCCCGAAATATAAAAGGCGACCCTCGTATATTACATGTATAAGAAAAAGAATTTTAAGAATTATTCTATTTTATCGAAAATTAGAATAACAAAAAAAATTATCATACTATTTTTACTTGAAAAAAAAATGTATCCTCCCACCCCCCTCCAATGAAAACTTTTCTGAATTAGCCCTTCCCTATACAAATTTTATCGAGTTACTTTATTTACTATCCATAACTCCTCCCGCAATTGTATATTTACTTTTAGCTGGTTAATTGGGCGTATATCTTATACTAACTCGAACCCTTTCATTCAACTTAATTAGAAAGATGACCTATTTGAGAAAGAAACACCCAACAGTGACAGACAGGAGTGGCTGAGACGTCAGGCACTCTAATCCCAGTCCTAGAGGGCGCAAGTGAGTGAATTGTCTCGAAATAGAAGTCAGTTTACGTTTTTGCAAACCATTTAAGACCTTTCTTTAACCCTTTGCACTCGTATTTATATTCGATAAGGCTCCCAACCAACTCGAAATATTTTTTCATATTCGATCACAATGAAAACATTTTTATGGGAACATATTACAATTTAACTTGCCGGTTTAGAAAAATTGAATATACATACCCTGTATCGGCATCTGCCAGTACATATATTCTTATTCCCCACTTGGTGGGTTTATTTGGATTTATGTCAGGAAACATATTTTACCTTTGAATCCCACCACTGACTCATCAATTGAGATTTGTCTTGATGGAACAAAATGTTCTTTAAATTTTTTATCTAAAAATTCTAAATAATGGCTAACTTTCTGTGTTCGGGCTCTAAGACTTTGGTCGTTTGGAATTGTTTCATTTAAGTGAAGCATCCAAAATATTTGCATAAATCTTTCTCTTCTAAATATACTTCCAAAGAAAGGAATTTTTGAGTTGAAATTTTGGGACCAATATTCTTGCAGATTACTAACAGTTATTGTGCCCATGTTTAGGATAACTCCAATAAATGCCGTGATTTCTTCTACGGTAACATCAACCCACGTATGCCATGTAGACCGTTTGGATAATCTTTTCTGTGCAATTTTATTTCGAGCATAATTATTTGTCTCTTCTATTATTTTTTCGATAAGTTCATCAGAAAAAAATAGTTTAAAAAAATTTGTAGGTTTTGTGCAGTTGCCTGGAATTTGTGGCCCTTCAGTTTTATTGCCGGAAGTAAAATCGATCCTGTATGGCACAGTGTCCTGAAGAGTGACGTCCTCCCATTGCCCATAATTGTCTCTCCTTTCAGCTATACCCTCATCTTCACTGCTGCTTGAACTTGGTAAAGGCACTGTTCTTCTTTTATTGACTTTTATTGACTAAGATATCACTATCAGTGCTAATATCATTTTTCTCTTCTTCTTCAAAACTGTCTCTGTCCCCAGGAATCGTCATACGAGTCCAAATAAAATTCATCATCGCTACTTTCCAATTCATTTATAATTTCTTCTTGTAAATGTCGTTTGGGCATTTTCAATATTGAAAAAATTTCAAATTATTACATAGATATAAATAAGACATACACTGGAGTATTTACTGCGTTGCGTTCTTTACAAAAGGAGTGAAATTGTGAAAATATGTAAAAGAAATATATATTATTATTAAAATTATATATATATTATTATTAATTATTTAATAAATTTCTTTAATATATTTTTGATTATTTTACAAAGATATAAACTCCCTCTAACCTTTTTCTTAATGTTTTCTGTCTTCTAAAGGATTCAGCAAGTTTCAACAAGATTTTAAATAAATGATGAAGCTAAAAAGCTGTATTACAATATTTTAATCAATTTTAATAACTTTTCCTCGTGATATTCAAAGCATATAATTGTCAAATTGTAAACTGAATTTTAAGCTCAATCGCTAATCTTCTCTAAAGTTTTTAACGAACTTTCTTTGTACAATGTTTAATTAAAGTAAAAGAGTATCTAATCGCTAATTAGATGCAGCAGGATAATCGGTCTCTAATTAAATAACATTAAAATAAAGAAAATTCAGATTAAACTTGAAATTCAGATTAAACTTGAAAAAAATAACAATTTAATATAATTAAATACAAAAAATAAAATTAAAAATTCTTTAATCTTTTACTTAGTAAATGACTAAATTTTAATTCGAACCGTTAAAGTTTGGGTTTTATATACTTTTCTATAATATTTTAGAGTAGTATATAAATTTTTTTTTAATGTGAAACAAAAAGTTGATATAAAATTTAAGTAGTTTTTAGTATATGCGCTACAAAAATTATTCAATATAAAAAGCATCTGGGAATGCGCAAATCTGCAATCCCGCAACGAACTTGAATCTGTGCAAGGGCTATAGAATTGCACTCAATTGGTAGCTTCGCTCACAAATGTTTCAAAATAATGGTATGGATTTATAAATATCCGAATCTAAAGTAAAAATGGTGATAATTAGTAAAATTTCAGAATTTCAGGGGTCATTTTGACCATCTTACCATGGTCTGATTTTAAAAACACTTAGCATATTAGTACTCCATTATTGATGTTTTATCCAAATCCTAAGTCAAAATTTTGATATAGGCAGAGAGAATATAATAAAGATAATTGAAAGCTTAAAACAGAATTGATCCTAAATCTGGCAATAGAATATTAATAGTAGTAATAAAGAATTGACGAAATTATAATAAAAAAGGTCAAATAAAACAATGAGATATAGAAAAATATTGAAATATTTCCTGAAATCAAAGTCCCTTTATAAAAATAAAGTAAACCTTCCAATAAAATGATTACATTTAGCACCAATTTTATTAATCTTATGAAATTTTCTTTCTACTGGAAATGCAATTTTTTAAATAAATATATTTTTAGAGAAATCCATAAAGAAAATAAATAGAGTTTCTTTAATATGTTAAATGTATCATAAATTAAATTGAATTTTGACAGAGACATATGCTTACACGGCTATAATTATTTCAATTGATTTTCTCCATTTCCTTTCTATATTTTCTAATATTTGCTCTATAATTTTATATAACTTAAAAAAGATATATTCATTGATCATGCCTTTTTATTTGACTTTTCTAAGAAATATCGAATTTAGAGCCCTTTCGGACTAAGTCATCAACTGACGCGCCCTAGAAAAAATCAAACCAGCATTCAGGTGCCCTCAGCCTTTATAAAATTTGTTCATTCTGTGGTTAATCACGATTTAAATAAAGTAAAATTGATTAATAAGATTTGGTTTTGAATATTTATAAGTATTTAAAGTACTTTTATATTTGATGTACTGATATTGGAGTTTTCAGTACTTTTTTTAAGTACTGGTACTGGGTGCTTCGAAAAATAGACAGGCTGTTAGTCAATTTTACGAATTTAAATACTAGGAAGATAAGAATCCTTTTTGGTCATTTACTAAGGGTTTTTTCATGAATTTAACTCGGTAGTGGCGTGAAAAATGTGAAAGCTCCGATTGAAATCCATGTTATTTGGTGTGGTGGCGTGCTGATGTGGAGGGTCGCCTCCATTAGGCGAAACGCTCAATGCAGTCGCAAGATGCGCGTTTGGTGTGAAAGGGCTCATTGAAATCTGTTGTTTTAATAGTGGCGCATCTGAGGGGAACACCATGTTGGATGGGCCCTTAATTTATTTTGAATTTATTGTATTTTAATAATAATTTAATTTTATATTATGATAATAAAATATTTCGCACCCTCCTCTTTTCCCTTTTGAAGGAGAAAATTTTTTATAAGAAATTAGTTTGTAAGAAAAAGAAAAAGCAAATTTAAAATTCCATTAGATTAGAAATAATTTCGAAAATAGCAAATTCGCGATTTTTGACTAAACTTATTTGAAAAAATTAGACACACCCATGTTCTCTCATGTTTTAAGATCCTAATAAAGAATGAATGATATATTTTATCTTCATTTTATTTTAAAGACAATTTTTTTTAGATATTTAGAAGCTATTATAAAGGCTGATGTTTATAAATGCTTAACAGGCTGGCAATATGTATTTATAATATAAGATATATTTAAATTAAAAAGAATATTGATTTACAATATTTTTAAAAATATAAAAGGTTATTAATAAAGCTATAAATGATGTAAAAAGAATCAGCTTTAATATGAGGAAATTCGGGAATAATTGGAACTTTACGAATTTCTTTAATTATTAATTGAGAAAAAACTTTTCAAATATAAATTGGGTGAATTACGATTATTTGAAAGTTGGAAGTTGAAAGAATTTTTTTTGTTTTTGTATAAGAATAGCTTATTTTCTTTAACTTTTGGGAATCCCAAATCCAAAAGAAAAAAATAGGAATGTTATTTTTAAAAATGACGCAAGTAACTACTGCTAGGTGCATATAAAAATATATTCCTATATGCAACTCTCTATATGACATGAGAAATATTGGACCAGAACAAACCAGACTAGAATGATTAGAAAACACAATGGGTGAGGAGAATGACGGTCATTTAAATAAGCTAGAGGAGAAGGAAAAAAGATGAGAATTTAATAAACACTCTAACATCTCGGAACATACTTTACACATTGCTTATGCTTAGACAAATATATGTATCTAAAAAAAAAAGAGGATTTTTTAAACTTTTAACCTTGGTTTATTTTAAAAAAGAACCAATAATAAAAAGTTATTTAAAAACAAAATATTTTTCTCTGCTGGATTTATGAAGAATTAGAAAAACAAACAATAAACATCAATCATTTGCTCCCTGTTCTGTAAAGAGGAGACAAGAGTGTTGTTTCATAACCAAGCTTCAAATATCCTGAGCAATAAAATTTATTTAAATTATATTGGCTTTAAATTTAAAAATATATGGAAGAATAAAGGATAGGAGTAATATAGAGGTCTATAAAGGGGGGTATTAACCCTTTTTTAAAAATAAGAATTTTTGTCACGGGGGAAGAGGGGGTGGGAGGCATGAGAATATTAGATTGCATGGCAAAAAAAGCACTGGGAAGCACTGTTCTATAATATATAGATTAATTGATTTGTTTAATATCTAAGAGGTTCTAGCTTATATAAATTTCAGTTATTCTTCTCTTCATTCAAAAATGGAGAAAATAATAATAATAATAATAATAATAATAATGTTGAAATCTTGAGTTCAACCTCCTGGGAACCTATGCCCGATGATATCAAAAAATGCTTTTAATCATAAAAATTTCTCCCGAAACCAGTTTTAGTGAAATTAGAGCGCAGAGCGAGATTTTATTTGTTGTGGCTATATTTTTATCTCCCGAAAAAAATCCATTCTTAATTTCCAGGTGAAAAAATATTGTTTTTTGAAAAAAATATATTCCTATATGCCAAATGCGTCTAATTGAGAAATAAAGCTGCGTGTGTTATGTCAGATGGTTCTTATGAAAACTTTTAAATTTTTTATCAATAGCCAATATTTATAAATAAAATCTAAAATGTTTTCAAATAGTTTTTTAGTGCTATTTCCTTTGAAATAAAAAAATGATCAGAGAATTTTCTCACTTTTAAAATAAATTTATTAATAAATTTTTCTCTTATTTTAATTTTTTTTTTTTTTTGTAAATATATAAATACGTAACAGAATTAAAGAAATTCATGCAAAAAACAAAAATGCTAATATTCTCTAAATTTTTCAACAAGAATAATAAGTGACAACTCATGTTTTTGTTTTCGAACAATTGAGACCCTTTAATATCTTTTACACAAAACGGAACGAACATTTTGCTGAATGGACATTAATTATATACTTTTATGTATACCTATGTTATTAAAAAATATGTAGTAAAGTTTTTGTTGTGAGAGTTTAGGATTTTCTAGTAGGAGGTAGGTAGAGTAAAAAATTTTTGAAAGTTTGGGAAAAGGTGGATCATTTTGATACTCTTCTCTTACAATCGCTTTGAGAAATATTCATTGTAAACACTAACGTATATATGTACGCATGGACTAACATTTTGCAAATATTCGATTCTTTTGGACTGAGGAGATTATAAAGTTTTCTCCAAGATCGATAAGCAAATAAAGGCTTTTATTTTGGCTGAATCTGACCTTCTCCCAAGAATAAATGTTTCACTTAGCCACCAAATCTCTTCTATTTGATTTATGTTTTTACTTTCTCTTACCTATATATTAAATAAACATTATTTCATCGAGCTCCTCTATATGATAAATTTAATTTATTATTTATGATTTCGTAATTTTAAGATTTAAGAGATTGAACTTTCTCAAAATTGGATCTTTTATGAATATTTACTGAAAGAATAATATTTTGCTTATTAAATATTATCCCTTAAGTTCATAATAGTTTTTAAATGAATTTGGTGGATATTTTTTTTAAAGGTCAAGAATTCCAAGGGGTTTCCCAAGCTCTTATTTATTTTAATGAGGATGATATAATATATCTCTCTATATATATAATATAATCTCTTATTTTTTTGAGATAAAAATTTCATATCTAATAATAAAAGGAAAGGATTTTATAAATGTCCTAAAACTATAAAATCATACTAAAGAATTTATTTATTATTCTAATTTTGATAATTATTATATCGTTAGGATTTTATTTAATGGCCTATTTTATTTTATTCGAAGATATGAGTTTTTATTATTTAAATCTTCTATAACAATTTTCATCCGATCGCTCAAATTTAAACTCCCAAGCGTTTCAAAATACAAGAGTTATCATGTTGTGGTATCTCAATTCATTTACAATATCCAACAACAAAAAACAAGAAAAAAATAAAAACAACAATGCACATGGTCATTCGTTTCCGCAAGAGCAATTTCAAACAAAGGCTTTTTCAGAACCAATAGAGGCTTAAGTGTTAAGTTTGATCTCAAATGCTTGTTTCAATCAGACAATATTTATACAGACATTAACTAAAAGAGACCTCTCTCATTCGTTATTAGTTATTGATAAAGAATTTTTAATTAATATAATATAAAAGACAAGCAAAAAACATAAATGGATTTAACGTTTATCAAACCCAAGGAGTTCCGGTCATGTCAAAATTTTATGTGAGGAGGCGAAGAGGGTTTTTGCTTTTAAAATCTTTCTTGGAAAATTTTTCTAAGAATTTTTTAGAAAACGCTTCTATACTCTATTTAACGAAACTTTAATATTGAGAATGTGGAGGCGTGGAGTGGGAAGCGGAATGGCAATTCCTCAACCACTCAGAGCGCGCGCTCTGGACAAAGCCGTTATTATTGTGACCACCCATGTTACCGGATTTCACAAAAACATTATGGCTACCTCACTACCAGTACAAAGTCTGTCAATCAGTGACACACAGTGATAACGCTTCAGTTGTCTGCCAGCCCCGCTCCTTTTTGCAGAGAATCCAGTACTAAAGTTATAATAAATAAACTAACAGGAATGGATGCATACCGTAAAAAAGAAGAGTATAAAATATAATATTTGTATCCGTGCATCGTGTTTTATGTCACTATTCTCTGGTTTCTCGCAAAAATAAATAGAAGATATCAAAAAACGGGTAAAGAGAGCGGTATAAATTAAATATGCTGATAACTAATTATTATTAAATATTATTCTATCATTTTTGTGAATTATAAGAATGACTATAAATAATTTTTTATTATATTATTTTTTATCTTAAAATTAAGAGAAAATTAAAAACATTGTTTGATAATAATCTACGAAGAGAATATTTAAAGATCCTTTTATTTTGATGACGTAAATTGTTAACGAAGAGGTTGACAAGTGATTTTAGTTAAATTCCTGTCATATTTAATATTGCTCAATGACTCAAAGGATATAGTAAATAAGCGATTAAAATGTTTGTAAAAAAATGATGTAATTTCAAGAATGTTCAATAATCGTTTTTTTTTTTTTATTTTCTCTGAGGTGGTAATAGGTCGTTGTATAAAATGGTTTTTTTTTTTTTTCAACTCTCTAACAAGAGGCGACAAAAAAGAGTGTGAAAAGCTATTTATAGTTGCATAAATGGTGAATTTTATGTCGAGAAGACAGGATGAGAGAAGATATTTTTTAATTTGGCTCTCAAATCAAATGGAAAGCTTCGAATTCTCTACAATTTCCTATCCACATTTACCCTTTAACGGAAAACATGTTGGAGAGGGCGCTTTAACGCACAAAGCCAAAAGTATGCAATGGTTAAAGAAAAAACTGAAAGCTATTCAATCATAAGATCATTTTATCATATATTGGTCGAATTAACTTTACAGGTTCTAGAATATATTAGAGAAGAAAAATAGATTAATATATTTTTATCACATTTTGTTTTTACGATATGATGAATCCAAAATTCAGGGACGAAAATTTTAATTATTCGAGTAACCATTACCATGACATCTCTAAAAGATTTACAATTCTAGAAATTTAAATTTACTTTTTTAGGTTGCCTTTTGAAACTATTAAGAAAAGAGAATAGAAAAGTATGAAAGAATAGGATATGCTGGCTTGAAATGGCCCGAATAGAAAGACACTGGATTAGTTATGTGACTAGAAATAAAACATGGCGAAATGAGTCTCAGTCAGGAATCTTTTATAGAGAATTCACCTCGAGAACTTTCGATTTAAATTTTATTTCCCTTCTTCTATCTATTATGATTATTGATTTATAAAAACAAAAACAATTTTTGACTGAATCTTTTAAGGTTTAGACGATTTTATAACTTTAAATGAGAGAAAACGCTTTAAAAGTATACTCAAACAATGAAGTTCTAACCGAACAGATATCCAGATGAAAATTAATTTTACTTTCTCTTATTATAAAGAAATATTCACAATAACTGATGATGGGAAATAAAATTTTGGCCAAATCGTGTCTCGATAGTTTCTCTATATGCTTCTAAAGGATGACTGAGTTGTGTTGCCTTATCAGAGGCCAACGTGCCTGTCACAAAAAATCTGGACTAAACGCACATCGCACGCACTTACTTTTTTGTGACAGGAACGTTGGCCTCTGATGAGCCAATATAAACCATTGCCAGCCTTTCCTCTAAAGGATGGCAATGGTTTATATTGGCCTATATTAAATGCAAGCGTCCAAGTAAAACCTTTAAACCTTTAACTTGAGTGCTTCACACTATTTTGAGGTGGAAAATAATTAATATATCTTAAAGATTTATTAATTTCTTATATGTACAGACAAAGAGAATCATTTGTCCTTACAAGTTCACCATTCAAGGTTTAGAAGAAAAGGCAAATACCAGAGAATCATAAAAAGAAGAAAAAGAATAATAAAACTCCAACTGTACAAAACATCTTCAGATGAAAGTGAAATTGTGCCATTAAATGAATCTGAGGAATGAAGATTTTATAGATGAAGATTCTTCAGAAATTAAAGCTGATTACTTTATTATTGTAAAAATGTAAAAATCCACCAATTGAAGAACTCGGGACAAAACTCCAAAGCTGTTGTTAGGAAAGAGTCGCTTTCTAATGGAGTTCAGATTACATCCTTTTCTTCCATTTTCCTTCCTTCCTTCAAATAGATTTTCTATAAATAGTGAAAATACTTTGGTTTCCACACCATATATTTTCAAAAACTTCCACCTCCTTTAAAGGACTATAAAGATTTAAGGTACTTGATTTATTTTAATATCGAGTTACAGTAGAACAGTTTTCGATAAATATATTCCCCTCTACATTAAACACATACCGTAAAATCTCAATAATACGCACCTATGTATAAAACGCCTCCTTGATTTAGTGTGAAATTTTTCGAAAAATTAAAAATTCGTATATAATAGTAAAACAATTCATAGGTAATAAAAAAAGAATCTAGATTCTTAAAAAATAAAATTAAAATCACAAACATAAAAACATAAAAAAAAAAATCTTTTATGCGAATATAATACGCAATCATTTTTTTTCGTGCTAAAATTTGTAAAAAAAAAAAAAGTGAGTATTATACTTGAGATTTAATAAATGAGTATTATACTTGAGATTTAATAATATTTTTGATTAAACATGATCTGTTTAAAAAAAAAATTGTTTTGTGAACTTGTAATCTACATCTCTAATCTCTAATACAAAAATATTTCATTTTTAAAATTAATAAATCATTTATTTCAAAGTCTGATCCACTTATCCTTACTGGATAGGTTAATAATCCTTTTGCAAATTAATAAAGCATCCCAGATTTAGCAAATATTATAGGCACAATGAAGTCATTGCTCTCACAATATAAGAGGAACACATCACTCGAGCTTTGTATACCGTAACTAAATTAAATAAGTAACGTGCCAGATCATAAAAAAAAAAGTGACCCAGCTAACCTAACTCTCCCCTATAATCAATATAATGTTTATACCTAACCAGTACAATCATGATATATTTTCCTTTTTTTTTTTTATTAATTAATCAAACCTCCCTTTTAGAAATAAATGTCAAACTGTCTGCTCGCAGCCTATGATTGCAACTCATCAGCCAATCAGCACTCTGTCATGGCAAACATTTTCGGATTATAATATTGAAAAGATATTAAGTTTTTTCTTTAATTGTTGAATTTCGTATTTTTTTGTTGCTAACATAAAATCAATTTAAGTTTTTATTTTTTTCTTAATGTAACTTTAAAGTTTTTCTATGAAGTTGTTTCAATTTTCATGTGAATAACTGTATCTCTGATGCTGAGATAGCAAAAGATTTCCTTTATAAAATACTAAATTCAAAAGGGAGATGGGAAGATTTTCCTTAAATCCAGTTTTTCAATTTCCAATGTTTACTCCAAGAATAAATATTTAATGAGATGCACAAATACAGTGTATAATGGAAAAATTAAATCGAGAAAAAACTCTTTCTCAAAAGAGACATTTGCACGCTTAGAAGGTTCATTTCTTTGCTCTTTTTCTCTCCTTGTCTTACATGCTGTATGAATAAAAATATATAAACAAAAATTCAATTTTTTTTTTAATATTGGAATATTTTTTTTTCATAACTTCTTTTTATATATTTGAAATTTAATTTTAAATTGAATCTTTCATCTTCACCAGAAGATTTTATATTGGGATTTATTTATTTTTTATGATTAAATTAGAAAAAAAAAATGAAATATTAATGTATTTTTTTAACCCTCTCTTTTTTCAACTCTATAAGACTACAAAAGGATAAAAAAAGGTTTTTTTTTTATAAATAATTTAATAAATATAATAAATTTTAAAATACAGCAGCTTTTGAAGATTTACTAAATTTTTATTTTCTCTTACTATATGTAATATATAATGAAAAAGTATTGTTATATATCTAATTCCAAATGTGATATTTAATTGCAAAGTTGGAAAATTGCTTTTATTATTATTATTTTGGGCAATCAAACAAACTCAGTAGGAAAACTCTTAACATCAATCAAAGGATTAATGATGGGTTAATTAAATAATTAATCAATCCATCAAATTGCTTTTAACCGCATCTTTAAAGTAAATTTGATTTAACTTGGAGTGTTCTACTTTGAATAATGGATTTATAGTAGGGACATAAAAAACCTACCGGTGTCATAACCGGTAAGCAGTTATTTTGTTTCAGTTAACCGGTTATTTTTTGCTGAAGTTTTAACCTGTTACTGTTAAAAAATCCAATAACCGGACAAAAAACCGGCAGAGTTTTTTTTTATGTGATTGCATTAGTAAAACTGTGTTAAGTGCCAAAAGTGCATGCGCTCGTGAATTCACTTGAGCTCACGTCGCATAAATCGTCGAGGATTTCAGTCATTTTATTTTTTTTTTTTTCGTTTATTTTTAGGAAGTAGTTTTTAAATTCTTTTTTTCCTCGGTATTGATTTATCGTTATTATGTATGTATGGTTTGGAAATATATCAGTAGGTGCGGTAGCCAAAATATATTTTGGAAGAATAGGTAAATTCGATTTTTCCTTAAATATTCGTTGATATTCTGGAACTTTGGATATAAACTAATTTTTTGTGGTTCTTTTAGGATAAAATTTTCAATGCAAATTTAAAACCGGCTAAATTAAAAAGACATATAGAAACAATGTATTTTATTATTTTATAAACCATTAAAATCCATAAGTAAAATTTTATTTAAAAAAATATTTGGGGAATCGCGAGTATATAAAAGTTCAGTTCGGTAATAAAGAACATATCACAATGTCTGCTCTCCATCCCTCGTTGTTCTTAAACAATTAATGACAAAGATGTGTTGATAAAATTTGTTATTAAATGTTTAATGAAAAATTATATACATAATATATAATAACATACATATACATTTTTAGGGTGTGGAAAACATGTTGTAGATATTACCAATGCGTTAGTGTTCATGATTTGTAATGATAATGCACCTCACTAAATTGTTGAGGCAGTAGGGTTTAAGGACTTTGCAAAAGTTGCAATGTTATTATATAAGCTGCCCAGTAGAAATATTCTAAGAACTTATAACTTTATTTACATCAAACTTTCTTTAATAAACAAAACATGCCTACCAGGTGACTCAAATGGTTGCCAATCGGTACAGTGTTGGAGTTGATTTAATATAACAATTTTGAATCCTCTAGGTGGACATCTGTTTGGTTGGGCTCCCTGACCTAGGGGACAATGGCGACAATATGGGTTTAAAAAGTGGGTTTGTTGAAAACATTGTTACTTTTGCAAGACAAAGCGATGTGTTTATGGACAATCTGAGAGCGGAGCAGGAATGAAAGGCCACAGAAGAGATGCTTTTGATACAACAAGGAATTCTATCTAGTACATACTTAGAAGGTTCATTCAATTATCTCCTTTTATTGCCCAAGTCTTATCCAATCCAAACATAAAAAAAGAGAGAATTTCGAGAAAAATCTAAAAAAAAGTATATTAGAACTCTTAGGCTGATTTTACTGAAAAGCTTCAAGGTGCATACAACGAGGGTATCTAGCTTAAATATAAAATTTTAGTCTCGTATGTTGAGAAATCTTGTTCACATACACATAGACAGACAGCATTTTGTGAGACCCATTTTTTTAGACTCAGGAGACGTGTATTTTCTTTGAAATGCCGATATTTTTTCGATCGTAATACTTTCTATCTATATATTTCATATATATATAGGTAAGAGAAAGTAAAAATTAAGATATCGACTTGATAAAAAATATTTTTATGAATATTTATATTGTAATTTTTTTTAATTTGCTTGAGTTATTTATAAATTTTTTTAAGAATTATTAAAAATTTTGATAATTTTTTTTTTGTTTTATTTACTAAGTGGGACAGCATGATAAAAAACGTTTAAATCTTTTTCAGTATTTGACACTATTTAGACGAGGTCCATATTTATTTAAATTAATTAATAGCCAAAATAATTTAAATACATTTTTGTCACTTCGGGCGAGAAGAGAACCTATGACCCATAGCACAAGAGGTGAGACCTCTCCCTCTGTTCTATCGAAAAAAAAAAAAACAATTATTTCAATAATCTGAAAGGTTAAACTGGCAAAAATAACCGGTTAAATCAAAAACCTATTTAGTTTCTCAACCAATCTAACAAAAATTTGAACTAATAGAATATTGTTAAGATAATAGTTATCATAAGTATTAATATAAAGATTAATATAATCGAACTGTTTAATTTGGGTACATATGCCTGAACAAGAATGATCCATGACATTTTAGCTGTAGAAAATTATAATTTTGTTAAGTAGCGAGTCTGGTCTAGGCGAAGAGAAATATCACCAAGATCATTGAAGTCAAGCAAAGCTACTCACCCCCGAACCTCGGATGACTGGCTAGGAACAAGGCTGTCAATCGGCCTCGGGTAACTGAATATTTATTAGCAATATATTTATTTTACTTATTTATTCAAATGTTATAAGAGTTGTTGCCTCATATGAGCAGTAGATATAACAGAAAATATACAATATAATTATATACAAATGTGAAGTCTAATGACTATAGCAGCCGAGAAGAACTAATAAAATCAAGAGAAAAAATAATATCTTGGAAGCTCAATTATCATTGTTGTATTGTCAGCAATGCAAATGAAAATGAAATTTTATTTGATTTTGTTGTTAAAGTATTAATATATATAATTTTAATTAGGACTAGAATATAAGTTATGTTGAGTTAAACAACTCGAAATGGAGGAGGAATTAGAAATAAAGGAGAATGATAGATGGATATGTCTGAGAATGTGTTTCTGGGGCTAATTTAGCAAAAAATGGGGTAGTCTGCCTATATGACTCAATTAATTTGTAGAAATTTATATTTTTTTTTTATATTAAATATTTAGAAGGTGACAGTTTTATTTCTATAGCCTATTTATTTATAGATTTTTTAAATTACAGTTGTTAAGATTCTCTCCTTATAAACTCCCTCTATTTGTATTATAAAATATCAAAAGAACATTGATGACTATTTCGAGTGTGTACATGTATTTGATAGTGTTTGGTCATGTTAGGTAAACCACTTAGCGAGCTGTAAAGGGAGGTTGAGAGATAGACGAATGGCCTCAGAGACGACCGTGACAGAGTGCCACAAAACATCCTGACTAGCTATAAAGGCCGGGGTGCAATCACAAACCAATTTGAAATTGATCCTTTCCCAATGTGATTAATTTATGTACAAACAAACACAAATGGTTCTTCTAGTTTGGGTTTTCATTTTTACTTTTCCACATTATTATATAAAAAATTATGATTATAAAAAATGTATTTACGTTTTAAGTGAAAAGGATCCGAAAAATGCAAAAACGTGCCTATGTCTATATATGTGTATGTATGAGTATATTTGTGTGCAGTTTTTATTTTGGCTTATATCTCTGGAATCACCCATCGCTTCAAGACAAAACTTAATAAGTGCCTAAAAAGGTATTAAAGCGACTCAGTTTTCAGAGAGCTGTAAAAAAGGCCTCCCAAAATTTATCGCGCATCTCAATTTTCTCAGCATCTGTTGAGCCAAATCGTTGGAACCTCGGTGATAATAAACAAAACTTATCTCTCCAACCCTTAACCAATTTTAATATCAATCCATTCAATGAAAGCGGATTTATTCTAAAAAAAAAAAAAACAAAAAAAGATCTGATAACATGTTAATAACACATGCGTCATCATGGAGAGAAAACTGGAATTTTATTCAACCCCTTTGTCTTTTTTCTTTTTTTTTTAATTAAAATTTTTTTTAAAGTCTTTTTCGGCATCTGGGGCCATTGAGACAACGTCTTTATTTATTTATATTAATTGATAGTCAATATAATATTTTATATTCAATGAATGAAAAGATATTTATTTATGCTAACAACATAACCTAAAAGAAAATAAAAATTAATATGCATTCTTGCATACTCGATAGGGTTGTAGAGCGGCCATCTTATATTCCCATATAATATGGTTAGGGTTCGAAAAGGGTGAGAAGTCTTACATTTGCTTATTTTTTCTTTAAGAATTTATTTGTATTCATTTTCGTTTTTAAGAAAAATATGTATTAATAAACTAACTATCACCAGCTGAATATCTGGCTTACGGGTGGAGAGAGGCGACAAACACCCAAGGGCCATCATTGGATGTGTGCGATAGTGTCTGTGTGAGTGTATATCTGGCTTTAGAGTATTTTCCATATAAGGTTTAAAAAGGAAAAAAATATAAATATATACATAATGAATAATGTATTTTATTCAAAGAGTTTTGTCAATTTTTTTCAGCTAACTAGGAAATCTCGATGAGAATCCCTTATCTGGAAATAAGCTTGATTGAAGTATCAACGGAAAAATTGGTCAAACTATAATAGTTATGAGTTATGAACAACAAACGAGCATTGCCAAAACAAAATCCGAGAGGTCTTGATGAGAATAATGAGATAAGATGGAACTTTAATATCAAAAGAAAATCTAAAGAGGCTTGGGGGGGGGGGGGTCTCATTTGTAATGATATAAGAAGTAAAATTTTCTATTGATATATGTGAGAATGTAAAATCTTGGCCGTCATTTATTTATTTAAAATTATATATTTTAATATAAACATTTTTCTTAAAATTAAAATATTTCGTGAAAAAATAAATATATTTAATAAAATAATGATGATAATAGCTCTACAACTTGAAACATTATTTAGCACCTGTTGAGCCATGAAAGTGTGAGATATTTCTTTCACTACGGTCTTTGCTTTTCTAATCTTGTTTAATAATAGTATCATTTTTATAACTGCGGACAAAAGTTTAAAGTATTAAATCTTAGTGTGTGAGTGAGAAGTCTTGATGAGAATAATGAGATAAGATGGAACTTTAATATCAAAAGAAAAAAGACGACCAAGGGGTATATAAATTCACGGATTTTGATTGGTGGAAGCTAGGCATATATAATACATAATGATTTTTTGATTAATTGTTCCTGAGTTCCCCTAAAGCAAATATTCATGGTCATTTGGATTGCCGGTAATCAGACTTGAACTAATATACACCTTATATACCTCATGGTTGAATGTACAAGTTTAGTTATTGACATAGAATTTCACAAAGATAATGAATCCCCAATGAATATTTCGATATTTTAATAATTGTCAAATTTAACGAATAAATAATGTGCTGCTGTTAATTGTTCATTAGGGGCTCCTAACGTGTGCCTAACGATCTAAATAAATAAAGGCCTCCAAGAGAAGGGAGATGCCACCTTTATTGTCATGAATTTTTAATTCGCCAAATATTTCGGGATATTGGATAACTTTGAAACTCATTAGAGTTTTTTTCATGATCGTGAAAATAATTTTTTTTAGACTCAATATAATCTTATTTTTAATATATGAAAAGTAAGTTTAAAATTATTTAAATAAATAAAAATATTAGGACTATTTTTTTGAAATAATTTTCTTAATTCATAAAATCATGTCAAACTCGAGCTTGGATTGCATTTATTTTATTCACACATTTATTTGTCAGACTTTTTCAGTTGATCAGCCAGGACAAGCTGTGAAGGAGAAATTGTACTTCATCATTAATTCTAAGTGGCTCGCAGATGTGTAGTCAGCTATATGGGAGCTGGTTTTATTTATCCGTCCTATTATTATTTCACAACATAATGTTGATCACACGACTATTGTTTGGAGGCAATTATTTTCTGACTGTGGCTTGTGTCCTGAAGATGAATGGCGTTAAGCCCCCCAAACGTTGACATTGGTAATAATTGCGATCGCAAAAAAAATTATGCGATTTTTTTAGTTTTGAGAGACCATAGATGATTATTCACTTAACTGGGAGTTATCAGAGTGCTATCGTCTATAAGAAACTGAGGTATCCCTAGCCATCACTTTGCAAAGAATGTATTGCACTTCAAAAGCAGAATTAAGCTTTACTAAGACCTATGCACAATTAGAACCACTAAGTTTGCGGAAGAGCTGGAGGAGCGGGGAATTGAATGTACCTGAGAATTGAGCATAAGATCTCTGGTCTATCCGAGCAAAAGACCCGAGGTTTTTTACTAATTTATTTAACAATAGGCTAAGAGTGAAATTAACAAAAGTCCCTAGTAAATTAGGAAAGTTTTATTTTGTATTTTGTTTAGAGGGCATCGTTCTCTTAATTTAAATTTTAATTAACAAAAGAAGAATTTGTTTTCATATGTTAAATTTTTGAAAAGAAACATCCTAAGTTGAAGATTCAATTCTTATTTATTTTGAAATTTAAGCAAATAAAATATAAATAAATATTTATAAGTTAAATTAATAACCGTTGTCATGATTAAAAATTAGATTTCAAAATTGGCAAAGAGCTTGTTGGCCAAATTGGTATAATTCATTTAAATATTCATAAAAAATTTAAGAAAGGAAAAAACAGAAATTTAATCCTATAGAAAAAAAGAGTTGAATATTTATCTATTAATAATTCATGATTTTATTAAAGTCCTTTCCTTTGATTTTTTATATTAATTAGTTTGTAAAGTTTCTAAAAATTTGTAATACTAATAAAGAATTCTTTATGCAGCTCACTTTGTCATTCTTATTTTCCTTATAGAGTAAACAAGAAAAGATAAGTCAAAGAAAAAAAGTTTTTTTGACTTTGCTCTTTTATTTTAAAAAAATCCTAATTTTTATTCCACTCAGGATAAATAATGAGAAGGGGAAATTTTTCTTATCTTTTATTTAATTTTTGTTACTCGATAATATTAATCAAAAAGGTCGCACTTTTTTATGAGATAATATATCTTTGTTACTTGTTTTTAATGAATAATCATTCATCAAGAAAGGGAAAAAAAAAACCAAAGAATTGATTAAAAACTTTAAAATAAACTTTATAATTAAGTATTAATCAAAAGTCTATCAAAGTACATTAACTTTTAATTTTGAATTTGTATCAATTCAACTTTAGTTAAGGAAAAAAATTTATGAAAATTTTAATTTAATTTAATTTAAAAAAATAAATTGGATTGAAAATGTTTAATTCGGCATAAGGGGCCAAAATGATTTTAAACATTTCTTTTTTATAAAAATATATAGCATTTTAATGATAGCAATAATTTTATTATATTTATTTATGACATTTGAATTAAATATATTTTTATAGGAGTGGCTCGAACCTACGTCCATTTTTAAAGGTAAATATAATAATGTCAACACCTCTAGAATTTGTGGCAGAGTTTTGAATCGTAAATTTCCGTAATGTCTGTAAGTATATAACTAAACTGTTTGTATTTTCTATCTAAGTATACTAGGTATTTCTCTTTCATTCCAATAATTAAAAAAGCCATAATAAATACACTCATTCAATTTTATAAAATCATATTAAAATTTATCATTTAAATAAAACAACGGTTCCCAAAGAGAGTGCTACGATGACCTTAGGTCACGAAGTTGATTTACAAGGAAGGGCATCTCAATTCAGCATTTTTTTTTCTTTTTGAAAATCTTTGATAAAATAAATTTCTCTCTAAAAGGATATCGATAAATTAAAAATTTAGGATTATATTTTTTTTTGTCTTTTTCGACATCTGAGGTCATTTAGACTCCGTCCTTATTTATTTCTATTAATTGGTAGCCAATATAATAGAAATAAATTTTTGTCGCTCAGGACGGGAAGCGAACCACTCGACCTTTGGTATGTGAGGCGAAATCTCTACCTCTGCACCAAGGGATAGGGCGATTATATTATTATTATATTATATTATTAAATTAATAAAAAATATAACTCACGAAAAAGGCCTCAGCGACATATTTGTAGTAATTGATACTTGGATGAAAATGTTAACTCACCTGAAATAAAGAGAAGACATATTTTAGATTAAATAAAATAAACTAATTAAAAATTAATATAAAAAAAAAGGTAACAAAGTAAATAAATAAATCAAATTTCAGATGATTTCTCTTTATGATGACACGTTTATTATCTTATATCCAATTTTTTTTCTTACACACAACGGATTGGTATGAAAATTGGTCAATTGGTTGAAGACAAGATATCTTAATATTATCACGGAGTTTCAAAAGATTTAACTGAGCAGTTGTTGAGAAATTACGGTGACCGCTAAATAATGGAGACCTTTTTGACCACCCTCTGCGTACCGATTCGTTTAAAATTTGAATAGCTTCTTAAGCAATTCTAGGGTTATAAAGTTGTTAAGTGCCATCCTTTGCCGACGAGTAGTTCCAGAGATATAAGTCAAAATAAAAGCTATACACACATATACATATGCTCATTAAAATTTATTTTTGCATTTTTGGGTTCCTTTTGAAAGTAAAGATATTTAAAAAAAATGGAGGGATTAAATTTTTGATGATCATAATATTTTCCCCTTATTATTATTTTAATAATGCGGAAAAGTAAACAAAAGTCTAACGAATGTCTTAACAGATCAAAATAAATTTCATTAAAAATAAAAATAAAAAGATTGCAAATCTAAGAGCGTAAAAGAAAAATTATAAATAGACCTATTAATTAATAGAAATGAAATAAAATATCAATGAGAGAACTAATGGGACCCCAAAGGCAGGGTCTCCAGATGGTATATCTACAATGTAATAAATTTTTATTATATTATGAGGATATTATTCAAAATATAAGAGGAGATTAAATCAATAAGCTTCTGCCATCTTTTTAGAACTTTTTTTAAAAGAATTAATCAAACTCACCGTTGAATCAATTTATGTCTATTCTCACTGTTTTTGAAATCCAAACACCTTCCAAACACTTATTAAACACTTTGTGAAACACGGCATGTATGCTCGAAATATTAACCAATTAATTAAACACAAAATATATAATTTATAAATACAAATTCACAATTTTGCACTCCCGAACTCGCGTGACTCAAATCTCGATCACCCTTTCGAGACTGCTTGGCCAAGCGGCCGACAGAGGTGAGCTCTGATTGGCTGATTTAACAACAAATAAAATTCAAATATTTATAATGCCTAATTTAATTCATATACAAATTATTTGTTAAATTAAAACTATCATAATTATTAAAATTTTTATTTCCGTATATTTTAAATATATTCTATTGTAATATTTACGCTATTATATAATAATTATATTTTTTGCAATCAAATAAGAACATTTTTATAAATCAATGATAAGTTAGAAACGATAAAGGTTTTATTTTATAAAGTTATATTAGTTGGTGGAAAATTTATAAATTCTCAAATATGGTCTAACTTAAATATGAATAATTAATAAATTTGCATTAATTTAATTTTTTCAAAAACGTTCATAGCTTCCTATAGTTAGTTATCAATAAATAGTCGAGATATATATTTTCTCTCTGTCTGAGAGGGAGGGAAGCGGAATGGGGGTTCTCTCAAACCACCTATCCCTCTCTCTTTCTCATATTATCTCTGAAAGCCAGCCAGTTCTAATTCTAGGATTATAGCACAGGCAAGCCTAGAGTCGAAGAAAAAATGAATTCACAAATTTATATACATCATGGCGCTTAGGCGCTCTGACATTTCCGGGATCTTTCGGTATAACATTATGGAATAAATAATAAAATTATAAATTTAATTAAATTTTCATGAAATTATTATTCTTTATTTTCTTAACAAATTTACTAATTCTTATTTATTATTTCATAAATTAAGTAAATTAATTCTTTAACCAAGAAAGTAATTTCAATATTTTTTTTTTCACATTAAAAAATTTTTCATGTTAGGTATTAATTAATATATTAAAAAAAAAAAGATATTTATCTTCAAAATTCAACCTCTACCAAATTCAAATAATCAAGTCAACCTTTTATTCTTATCACTCCTATACTTTAACTTTTTTATCCACTCCGTTCGTTTCGAGATTTCGCGGAATTCTGGACATTAAAAATAAATGAATAAATAAAAATGTTTTCTTCTAAAATAGAATTGAAACCTGTTTGTGAATTAATAATATGTTTGAGCAGAAAAGTCATCTCTGTCGGATTTGTTGCGTATTTAAAAAATACCTGAGCAAAAGTACTATACCTACCTCTTAAATTTCATATATTTATAAGCCTATATACTGGCTATATATTTTTAAAAAATGAGAAAAGAAAGTAAAGATAATTTTTACATATATATGTAAAAGAAAGTACAAAGACTTTCTCTATATACTATTTATTACATATATGGGTAAAAGGCTTTATTTTTTCCCCTCTAGTGTATTACAACATTGAATCGAAAGAATTTATTTGGGGTCAATAAAAGCCAAGAGGCTTAATGAAATGGAGAACTAAAAAATAAAATTAGCTTAGTTTACAAATATAATTATAGATGATTTTTGATTCCAAGAATCTCATTGTAAAGATTATTTTTTAAATAGAGATCAAACACTCATAAAAAAGAGAGATTTGGAATTAATCTTAAATTAGTTTCATTTTTCATAAAAAAGATAACGTCAAAGGAATTATATTTTATTTCATTTTTTCTTTTTAATTGTGTATTATTTCTCTTGAGTTATTTTTCCTATAAAAAATTAATATTTGAAATTTTATTTTATTTAGGGCCGTAAAAGAATCTAACATTCCATTTTGGGTCTTTGTTAAAAAATAATACATGTCAATTGGCTATTTAATTTTCGGTATAAAATGAATAAATAAAGAGCGAGAATGAGGAGGATTGATTTAAAAAATTATTTTTACTTTCTTTTCTCATTTTTTAAAAATATATAGCCAGTATATAGGCTTATAAATATATGAAATTTAAGAGGTACTATTATACTAATAAATATATATTGTTATGAAAATCGGGGCTGGGGAGAAACGTCTTGATTATTATCACTGAGTTTCTAAAGTATTGGCCTAACTGGATACTGAGCAAATACGTGATACGCGGTAAATTTTTTTTTGGGGGGGCCTTTTTTACCGTCCCCTACGATTCGATTCATATTTTAATATTCTTTGCCACTTCTAGGATTATAAATTTCTTAAGTTTTATCCTTTTAGATGAGTGGTTCCAGAGATATAAGCCAAAATAAAAGCTACACACACATACTACATATACACATAGGCACATT
>JAAAKE020099022.1:0-18884 GCA_010014785.2 Anisolabis maritima
TGGAATGATGTCTGTGTGTAAATGTACAGATAATTCAAAAGATAATTATTCGATGGTGCTGAAATTTTGCACACATAATAAACGAAACCTAAATATCAAGAATGAATGATTTTTAGTGATCATTAGGGAGAGAGGGGGAGGCGCTAGAGGATGGATGCAACATTTTTTTTCTTAGATAACAAATAGTTTTTTTTTTTTATATATTCTAAAACTAGTTCTTCTCCCGAGTAAATGATATCTTGTACTAAATTTTTTGCAAGTTTGTTAAAAAAATTATTTTCTACTCATTCAAATCAATAGAAATTTTTGTTTGTTGGATGATTTTTTTCATCAATTAAATGAAAAAAAAAAAAAAAAAGATTAATCCCATCGTCTTGTTTCTCATCTATTTCACTTACTTGATCCAATATAAGAATGACAGGATTTCTTTTAACTTCAATTTTGTTTTTAAATTTTTTTAAAATCCTTTCTAAAATGTTTTTTGCATTGGCAATGACTTTTTTCTCTTTTAAAATCTCCTTAAGAGAATAATGTAAATCTATAGGGTCTAACGACGGGGCGGCTAAAATAACGTTTTGAAGTAAACGAATCTCAGATTCAGGAATTGAAGCTTTCACACTCCTGTAAAAAAAAAAAATGAGGGAAAAAGAATTTTTATTTCTAGATTATAAAAACAACTCACTCAGGCATATCACGTAAAATTTTTTCAAAACCAGCAATTAATTCGTTATGATAGTCTCTATTATTTATCGTACCTAAAAAGACACTCTTACTGTGGGTAAATAAATCTTCACAAAATTCTATGATATTCTAAAAAAAAAAAAAAAAAAAAAACAGAGCAAGCATGCTTTAAAATAAAGTATTTAAAATGAGAGGGGGGATACCTGAGTAGGTATTGATAATGTTAGGTGAATTAAGACACATGTCAATGATAGTTCCTAGTATGTCGCACTAGACAGACAGAACTAGTGTAGAGTCCAAGTCCAATTAATAAAAAAGGTATAGTCGTGAGGCGACACACGCTTACTAATTTCTATTTGAGTGACAACAATCCAGGCACTTAGGATTACTGTTACTGGGGGTGAGATTATTTCCCACTTTCCTAACTCAGTAGAAGACTTCTGGCAAAGTTGAAATAATTTTTTGCGAAAAACCCGTTTCTGTTTTGCCACTATAGATCCGTAATCCGCAGCTTATTCGTCTTAACTACTTCCTCTGCCTCCTCGTATATATCTAAAAGGAGGTAAAAGGTTTAGAAACACCTTAAGAGAGCAAAGAAACTCACTTTGTATTGTATTAAATAAAAAATACGTTTGTTCATTTGAGTTCATTTTAATAAAAAATATCTCAGATTTTCATCAAAGTTTTTATTTATTTTGTTTCTTTTCATAACAAGTGAGTTGAATGTATCGCCGAGACTTCGTAACCAATCAGTTAATTTAACAAAAAATTATTTCAACCATTTCCCTAATAATTCTTAAGTCGATCAATCAATTTAAATATTTCAAATAAATAAAACAGTCCCTTATGGCAGAAAGAATGATTGTGCATGACCAATGGTTACATGCAACCATGAAGAACAGGAGAGGAGAGAGTGAGGATTTTAAAAGATCTTTGTTGTTGAGTTTGAATTTGTAAGATTGGAGATTATAGGTTTAGGGAGGTTATTCCAGTGACGGGAGGTCATGGGAATAAAGGAAAACTGGTTCTAAGAGCCGCGGGGGGTGGGGATGTTGGGACAATGACTATTGCATCAAACGTTCAATATTATTGTATTACACTATTAAGAAATGCTTTTCTTGATTCTCCGCTAATTCAGAAAAATTTTTGAATAATTAAAAACTCTCTTTTTATAATAGTTTTTTTTTTTTTTTTTTTTATGTTTTTTCGGCATAAATAAACTTTTTAAACATATACGTAAATATTTATTACGATACTGATTACTCAGGGATATTTATTTCATCGGAATGCCTGGGATCTGAACCCACATCCCTTGGCTTTTAAGGTAATCTATATAGACAATGTCAACATCTCTAACCTCTCCATCACGGGGGTCGGGGCATAAAAGAAGAGTTAATAAATAAGTTCTTTTAAACAATACTCACATTTAATTCATTATCAAGTAAATCAATTTTATCTCGAAATTTACTCATTTCTTTTTTTAATATATATTCTAATTTTTTCCAAAAGTAAAATTTATCTTCAATTAATTTCGGATGTAAACGTATTTCAAATGGTGGAAATCTTTTAGCATGTGAACCGCAAGCCATTCGCACCAAATGAATTTCATATGGACGAGTTTCAGGTTTTGATGGAGAGAAATTAATTCCTGGCAAGTCATATGACAGTGTAATTTGCACTAAGGTCCATTCTGAAATAAACAAAAAAAAGAAGAAATAATTGAGTTTTCAAATGTGTTGGTGTTCGCCCTAGTAGAGATCAAACTTAGAATGAGCATGGTTAATGCACAATTATCAATCACATATCCTCAGTTATAAATATTGATAAGCAAAAAAAAAAACAAGTTCAAGAGCTGAATTGTTGAAGGGGAACGATCCATTGGGATTGGGACAAAAATGAGAAATGCAGCAATTATTTTTTTCATTGAAATTTATTTCCGAGACCTCAGAGTCGGAAGAAAGTCAGAAAGTGTCAGTCAGTACGAAACAAATATTTATCACCAAAATAGGTCTAGTAAGCAACCTAGGAAAAGGTAGCTAACTATATACTATTATATGTAAGAAAAATTGAAAAAATCTAACTTTACTTTCGTCTAATTAATAATTAACAAAAATAGACTTTGTTTACTTATTTTGATAAGCTTAATATATATATTTTTATATCACTTTGATGTCCGATTACCTTTTGTATATATCTTTATAGTATATATTTCGCAACATTTACAGCATTTGGTTTTTTTTTGGCATCTTAGGTGGTTACAATTGAATGGTTCTGGAAGAGATAGTCACAATCAATTTTGACTTTCCTTAACGGTTTAAAATTTTAAATTTAGTATAATAACTTTGATTTTTTTCAATACACATCAAAACAAAGTATACTACTACTCCTACTTTTATATATATATATATATATTTATATTTATTTATTTTCGCAAGGAGACGACGGAATTCGGAGTTAAAAATCTTGTCATTAATTGTTATAGAATTAATACATGAATTTAGGAATAAATGTTCATATTCATATTTATCTGTTAGAACCCAAGTGTGTTACATACGCACAGTATATAATATAAGACTTGATCACTGTCCCTGCCAAGTGAATCCTTTGTTTACATGTAATATTGTTTTCTTTTTATATGTAAATAAACACGTTTTATATCTATCAGATTATGGGTCCAAGTCCCTGTTTATTTAAAACAAGTATTAAATAAATTTAAAGAATAAAAAAAGGAATAAAGAACTTAATCAAAATTAATTTGAATGAAATGAAAGTGAAGAGAATATAGAACCTAAAGAAATTGAAAAGCGAAGAAATAAAAATAAAGCTATGAAAGCTGAATATGATTCTCTTATGAAAAATAAAACATTGAAATTAATAAAACGTCCTGAAGAAAGAAAAGTTGTGAATGGGTTTTTTCGAATAAAACGACGACAAAATCGAACAATTTAAAGCAAAACTAGTTGGACGAGGATGTTAACAAGAATATGGCATAGATTATGAAGAAGTTTTTGTTCCAGTCGCAAGATACGGAATAATTGGAGAAATTTGAAAAGAAATGCATATACAACAGATGGATGTCATGACCCCTTACGTTCAAAGAAATTTAAAAGATGAAATTTATATGGAGATACCTGAAAAGTTTAAAATATCTGGAAGAGAAAATCATGTACGTCTTCTTTATAAACCTTTATATGTTTTTCAAATCAAAGTGATATAAAAATATATATATATAAATATTAAGCTTATCAAAATAAGTAAACAAAGCCTATTTTTGTTTATTATTAATTAGACGAAAGCAAAGTTAGATTCAATAAAAGCTAAATAATTAAAGTCCTGTTGTGAAAGCTATTTATTTCGACAATGTTTATTTTATAATAAAGGAATAATTATTTTTTATAGTCTTTGTCGATTTTTTATGGCTAATAGCAACGAAAAATTATTCTTCCAATTTTATTTAATTAGTAGGAGAGGTTGTCCTTTTTCAATTTCATCTCTTAAAAGAGAAAAGAGAAAATTGTTTACCTGTGGGCATTTCTGATAATATATTTAAAATATCGTCATAATTTTCAATTTTCTCTTTAAAATTTAGACAAGGGATGGAATTAATTTCAGGAACTTTTTTCACTATTTTATAATCTTCATCTAAGGAATACCTGAAAAAATAAATAATCCATCATTCTGAAGTTGATATTGATGAAGAAAAAAATATAAAAAATTACATATTATGTGAGACGGTTTGATTTAAATGAACACCTTGGCTGGAAACTAAGTGAAAAATTCCTTGGCTGAGATTTCCCTTTTTAAATTCATGAAAAGCAACAATTTTTGATAAATTTTTATAAGTAATCAATGGGCAAAAGGCTGGAGGATTTTCTAATAATTTTTGAGCTTTTTCTAAAATTAATTGATCCAAATGCTGAGGATCCACATTTCTTTCTTCCAAATTCATGTTGGACATGAGAATTGACAATTCGTCCATCTATAATCATAATATATTATGAAAAAGAAAATATAATATAAATGAGAGCAAATTATACAAGTTTTGATTGAAAAACGTCAAAAGAAAAAACCGCCAAAATATTTAGTTTTTTTTTTTTTTTTTTTTTAAGGAAAGTAAATTTTCGAATTTGACAATTTAAACTCAACTGTTTTGACTTTATTTTTAATGTAATTAAAAAATAAATTAAAAATAGAAATTAATTACAATCATAAAAATTAATTTAAAAAAAAAAGCTCATAAGTTAGTTGTTTTTCGTCAAATAAGCTGTCAAAAATTTCCTCTCTTTAAAATTACTTACTTTAATTTTAAAAAAAAATTAATTCGACTTTTCAAAAATAAATACTTGCCAAGAAAAAATATTCAATAAATTTTTCAATTATAAAATTTAAAATTTAAAATATTTTTTAAAAAAATTAGCGCTAAATTTAAAAATTATGATAGACATAAGTAAGGAGGCAAAGATGCAAAAAGTCATGCATTGATTTTTATATTATTTAGGCATGCATTTGAAAACCCGTGACGAGTTAACTTGTTTTATCTAGTTTTGTTAACATTCTTAAAAAAAGTGCTATTGGACGGAGCTTGAGCCAAAGGAGAGGAACACTCCTATTCCCATTACTAAATTATAATTATGTTCCTATTTTTGGATCGCGAAGCTGTTGAATGGGGGTTACAAAAATTAAAATAAATAAATTATAAGAAGTATACGCGCTATACTATACTTAAATGTGAAATCAGATATTCACTAATATTAGGGCAAGGCTAAGCTGTTATATATATAGAAGGTTTTTCGAGACGCATTCGATTCATATGAAGCAGATATAAATAAATAAATGTACGTCACAAAGCCGGCAATTTGAAGTCATATATTACTTTTAATAAAATAATTTTTTGTGAGTGTATATTTTGCTGGTGGATTAGGCGACCCTTGGCCACCGGGAGTCGAATCCGGGATCTCCAGCCTTTCCGGAGGGAATCTGTGTGCTTCCTTTGCACTAGACCACCGGACACTAGCAAAAAACTCACACCCCAATATATATAGATCTGATGTAAAAGTTAGTCCAAACTTAAATGTTCCTTGCAACCAGTTGAAAGAGTTTCTACTGCTTACAGAAAAACTTTGGAGCCGACCAAGATATCGGTTACCTTGCCAGTTTAAAAAGGAGCAAAGTAAAAAATTTTTGTTTAAAGATTTTTAACTTTGGACTAACTTTTACATTAGATTTATATATATTGGGGTGTGAGTTTTTTGCTGGAGTGATGGAGATCCCGGTGGCCAAAGGTCGCTTGATACACAAGCAAAAATATACACTTCAAAAAGTGTGTATATATATATATATTCTGTATTGAATGTATTTTTTAGATTTACTACAGTAATATTTTTCTTAGTAGGGAGTAAGGGGGGAGTCAAAAGAAGAGCCCTGTTTTAAATAATCGATCTATAGATACTCTAACACATTTTAGTTAAACCGTTTTCCCCAGTATAAAACTAGTGAATTCTAACTAGTATTGACTAGTAGTGTTGCCGAAAGGATTTTGTTAAAAGTAGTTTTAACTAGGCAAATTTAAGGTTTTCATGATAACATATAAATGTAGATTTTTATTGATATTAATAATAGGAAATGGGTAGATGGTATATTAAAATAGAAAACAAATTTTGTTATTTTCCTTTTAGAAACTGAATAGATTCAATTATTTTATTAAAAAAATAACTAACTTTTAGGATTTAGGGAAATAAATTAATAATATACATTATAGAAAAATTAAAATTTAACACAATTTATTTCCAAATCATATAAATCAGATTAAATAGAATATATTCTGTGTTAAATTTTCTATTAAGAATAAAAATTAGAATATATCACAAATTAATTATTCTTTGTTTTTGCTTTTGTTTTCTTTATAAATCGTAATAAATTATTATATAAATATTTATTTTTCATATGCTCAAAAAAGGATGTCATTAAAAATACTGTTTTTATTTTTTGAATGTGGTTTTGCATAAGAATAATAATTTTTATTTTTATGAATAAAAATTATATAACCTTTTTTTTTTTTTTATATTGGATATGAAAATGGTTTTAAAATCCCACACTCAGATTCAAAGAATTAATTTACCAGTCTTAATTATATATATATATATATATATATATATTAGTGCTATGATATATGATAATCATAACAGAATTTAAATAAAAATTATTTTAAGATGAAGAAAGCAGTCAGGCTAAATAAATAAAGTGAATTGCGAAACGATCGATTTTGTTATTTAATATAACATCGTCAAGTCTTAGTGAAAAATATAAGATCTAATTACATTGGTTATTATAAGTAAAACCTTTCAGAACAACAAACATTTGTTAGTCACAAAAGTAAAGGTGACATATATATATATATGAAATCGACATAATTCAAATATATTACGTATGTACACGAGAATGGCCTTTGTCGATTTTATATATATACCACCTTTCGATATATTATATGTATATCAATCGTATATCAAAAAGATATTTAATGTTCTGAATGCGATTTAGTATAATAGCTAATGTAATTATATCATATTTTTCAATAAGACCTGATGATGTTATATTAAATAACGAAATCGATCGGCTCAATACAATTTATTTATTTAACCTGACATCCATTCACTTTCTTCATTGAATAGAGGCGCCAAATGGAGTCGTCCATCAAATCTATATTATAAGATGTTAAAAAAATCTCACCTTTTGAAATATTTGTTAGTAAATGAATTATGAACATATATAAATTTGCTTGGTTTTTTGAATATATAAAATCAAACTATAAAATTGGTGAGATGAACAAATTTCCAATTAATTTATTGTACAAACATATTCTAATATTTGTGATCGATTTTATATTTCTTTGATTTACCTTGTAAAAAAATAAGATTTGTTTTCATTCTTTTTTTTTTTTTCATTTATTTTAAATTTAAAATAATTTTTTAAAATGTTTATCCGAATGTAACAATGACAAAGTTTTTATTTAATTCAAAGATTATTTTTTTACGTTTATTTATACTATGACTAAGAATGATATTATGTTTTATTTTATTTAATAGACTTAGACTTACAAGCTAAACAAATGATGAGAATTATTCATAAATACAGACACTCTCTCTCTCTATGTATATGTATATATATAGGAAAAAGAAAATGGATCGGTTTAAAAAAATATTGGTTTGTTCCCATTCCATTTAGCTAAAAGATAAGAGTCTTTTGATGAATAACAGCAGCCAGCGGCGAGGGTGTCTAACTATCTAGCCCAGCTTGAGGTTCATCATCTTCTGAAGCGGAAGAGGAAGCGGCTGCAAGAACATGAGAAAGATCTTGATCACTTGAAGAATGTCGAAGGTCATCTTTTGGCTTTGCTGGTACTTCTGCTGACTCTTCATCTGAGCCCATTATCCGTGGGACAAAAGTTGTCCATTCATTTGTTTTGTCATCAAGATATTCGATTGAATTTAAAAATGTCTTTCCTATAAATAAAATGAGCAATTTAATCAAGGAGTTGGGGTTAAATTAAAAAATAAGAAATATACCAGAAAATCCACCGACGGCATAAAGTCGATTGGCGATAACAGCTACACCAACGTTCGCTCTTGAGGTAGTCAAAGTAGGTCCAGGGGTCCAGGTTTGTGTTGAGGGATCATAAATTTCAGTAGAATTCAGAGAGTGAGTGCCATCACTTCCACCAACAGCATACAGTTTGCCTGCATTTATTATTTATTTTTAGAGAACGTGCTTAAAAGATTCAAATTAATAAAAAAAAAAATTAAAAATTACCATTAAAAACAGCAAGACCACATCCTCGGCGAGCTGTGATCATATTCTTAGAATATGTCCAAGTATTAGTTGAAGGATTGTAAATTTCGACTGAATTGAGACAATTCCAGGCATCGCATCCTCCAGCAGCAAAAACTAATCCATCCATGGCACAGACGCCGGCTTGATACCGACCTAAAATATAAAAAAAATCTCGTTGTATTATCCCAAACTAGGGAAGTTTTCAAGAGTTCTTTATTAATAAATTTTAGCCAAGATTTATTTATTTTGAAATATTATACTATATCAGGAGTGGGGAACATTTATTAAACTAAAGGCCATATTAGTTTTCGAAAATAGTAGAAAGGCCGCACCAATCCTTCTAGTAAGGTATTCTGGATTTTTATTAGGCACAGGAGGGGGGGAGGGGGGGGGGCGGAGAGAAGCTCAAATAAAATTTTTTTCTTGTATACTATTTAGAGTTTTTCTTTCTTTTCTTTCTTATTTTTTCTTGTAAGTGGTTCCTATTAGAAATTTCATTTAAATTTTTTATTTTATTTTCTTATCTTTATTAAAATTGTATGTTGATTTTTTTTTTCCCACTTGGGGAGGAGAGGGGGTCCCCCTGAATACACTTTTGCAGGGTTTCTTAAACTTTTTGGGGGGGGGTGGGAACCCCATAATATTTACGAAAATGTTATGGGAACCCATAAGCATTGCAGTGTGAAAATTTTTGAAATTAGTTTCAAGTTTTTAACATGGGAGTGTCCTTTCTGATATGTTTATTATTCTATGCAGTTTACGCTGAAATGATAAAAATTACATAGGAAATTTTAAAATAAAATAAACAAATATTTATATGCAAAGAAAACTAGTGTTGTTCGGTTTCACTTTTCCTTTTCTCCATACTTTTTTTTTTTTTTATAAAATTAGTTCAAATTTTAACATTTCTTAGAAATCACTGAAAAGTTAAAGAAGTATCAAAATTGCTAAAATTTTTGGCGACCCCTGCTGCAGGTCCCGCGACCGCAGTTGGGGGGTCGCGACCCACAGTTTAAGAAACTCTGCACAATTGGATCCTCTGAACCTCTACTTACCAAGTAAAACATTAATTTGCCAAATTCTTATTAAAATATTGAAATTTCAAAAAAAAAAAAAAAAAAATATATAATTATAAAGATGATAAATACTTTTTGAAATTAAAATTTATTGCGTTCATTTTACAAGAAAATTATGAATTTAATTTCAAATTTTAAATTTCAAAATTAAACAGAAAAGTATAAAGATTAATAAACGACACACAGATGTTAAAGGTCATGGGTTGCCCTTTATCCTAAAATGCCTAAGCACCAGCACAAAAAGTGATCCACTGGCTGGCATTCCTTTAGTAATGTTGAACAGGTGATTTTAAATTAAATTTTTAAAAGTTATCAGTACCAGTTATATAAAAATTAGTTTTTTTTTTTTTGTTAGATAGTGATAAGACTGTGATGCAAAAGTTATCACACAAATGGAAAGAAAGTTCGAAAGATCTCCAGGGGGGCCATCAATCAGAAATACTCTCAAATAAATTTGATATATGTTAATTAAAATGGTAAATGACCCTTAGAATGAGATTATAAAATAAATACTTGGCAAGAAATAAATAATTTATGTTTAATGTTTGAAGCTATAATTTAAGAACTTTTGAAAGCATGATATTTTTAGAGAGTTATTAAGTTTAAAAAGATTTAAATAAGATAAAGATGAAACGGACCTGTTTGTAAAGGAGCAATGTTTTCCCATTTTCCTGTTGACGGATCAAAAACATCGCACTGTTTGATCCCCACTTGTCCATTCCAGCCACCCACGCAATAGATCTTGTCATTGAGGTCACAGACACCTGTTATAGAGAAAAGGAAAATTTCCATTAGTGGAAATCAATCACAATCAAAAGCAAGATGCTCATAATAAATGGATGAACGAGGCCATTCGGAGTCGGCTGCGCACAAGGTCTCGACTTGGGTCTTTTTAAGCCTCACAAAATATACTCTCTAAAGTTCAACAAGGCCTGGGATTCAAAATCAAAATTAGGAAGTTTAAAAAAAAATCAAAAATTAAATCCAATAAAATATATAAATGCATGTAGTCTAAAAAAATGGGAATTGACTCGGTCCATCATTCAAATTTATATAAAAAAAAAAATATAATTAGAAAATCGCGAAACAATAGGTTAAAGACTTCTTTTTTACGTACTAACGAAATGTCATCTAGTTTGATACCAAGTTTTTCAGGAGCATTTCCAAATATCTAGAACAACTCAAAATTCAAAGGAAAGTAAAGATTAGTTGGATAATATAATGAACATCTACTTACCAAGGCTAAAAATGTGGGTATAATATATAGATATATATTATTTTGATTTCTTTAATAGGATAAAAGAAACCATTCATTCTCTGTGTATTCTACGAATGTGGTTTATATTTATACTCTATCAATCCAACGATTGTAACACGATTTCATAGACGTGCTGAAAAAATAAATTTACGACACGTCGAGGAAATCATGGAGATCGCAACTTTCGATAGAAGATTTAAATATATCCAAAAAACGTAGAGAAAGGACAGAGAAAGGGTGTGAGTGACTCTCGACGAAATCAGCACCAAACGAACAGCTGCAAAGCAATGGGAAACAGAAGGGCTTTAATTTCTCAAGAGGACCATCACTTAAAATAAGAATTACTTTAAAAAAAAAAAAACAATCATTTCTTATATTCCATATTTATGAAAAAAAGTCAATTTTTTTATTTTAAATAAAATAAATTCATTTTTTTAAAGAATTAAATTAATAATTATTTTAAATAATTGAGTTTATTCAATTTTTTTTTTATTATAATCAAAAGACCTTACCTCAGTGTTGTTCTGTTAATCAAATGCAGATCTCAAATCTGAGAACAAAATTATTAAAAAATACTACAAAACAGTATGAGATGAGCGAGGGAAATGCTCCTGAATTAAGACGCCGTAGAAGAAGACTCGCCGAAGAGCTAAGAGCCTTTCAAAATAAACAATAAAAAAAAAAAAGAACGAACGATTGGGCAACTTTAATTTTCAACTCATTTTAGAAAAAATGTTTAAGAGTCATTTTGCTCATCAGCTAAGAAAAATAATTTCAAGAATTTCCTAAAAAAATGGAAACGTTTTTTTAAAGATGCCCAAAATTGAAAGGAAGAAAACCGGAGCGGGATGTAAGAAAAATGCCAAAAATAAATTTCTCACCTGTATTGCATCTAGCCAAAGGAAGGGAGCTTATCCGAGACCATTTTTGAGAGTGTGGATCATACATTTCAACGGTTGCCAGTTCAGTGGTGCCGTTGCTGCCTCCAACTGCATAGACTTTTCCTTTGACGACGGCGACATCGAAACGCCCACGGGGTTCTTTCATCGGGGTTAATTCAGCCCATTTATTACTCGATGGATCATACGATTCGACAATCTTAAGACATTCTCCTCGATCGTAGCCACCTAAAACAAACAAAATACATCTTAGCTATGAAAAGAAAGAATTCTCTTATAGAAATTATCAATTAAGTTGATAGGAAATGTAAAAATTTATGTAAAAAATATAAATTTTGTCCAAATGTGGTATAATGATAAAAGAAAAGTGCAATTTTACTTACCACATACAAGAAGAGCTCCATTGAGATTAGCGCAGCCTACAGCACATTTGACACTGGACATATGTGGCATTACACAGTAGAGAGTGGGTTTCTCTTCACTGGTTGACCTGCTAGGAGAGGGAGATGTAGCAGGGGTTGGTGTCCAAGGGGCGTTTAGCCGAAGCATAACAGAAAGAGTGGCCAGAGAGCCTGAGAGAGTCACCAGTGCCAAAAAGGAATGCTCTGAAAAACAAAGAGAGAGGGAAGATTTCTTTCCATCATTGAATAAGCAAAGTGCCGGAGGGTCTGGTCGGAGAGAAGAGAAACAGCCATCGAGAACATGGTAAATAAGTAAGGCCAAGCACTGCAGATCGGATAGGTCACAAGAATGCTGAACATCTGCCGGAAGCCATCGATACGAATTTTCCTCTCAATGTAATTTATATATAGTCAAAATGGCCTGCGATGCTAAAAATTGACTCTAAAATTGAAATAAAAAAAAAAAAAAAATAGGCAAATTAGAGAATTAGTTATATTGATTAGAGAGCAGTTTTCTGTCATGTAACAGTAACTAGAATAATTTTTTTTTTTATTTTTATTATAATCAAATTTTGAAACAGTTTCATAACACTCTCGTTGCGTAAACTCAAGGTTTTTCTTAATCGCTGACCCTGAAGTACAGTAAACCCTTGCCGAACGCGGGGGTTACGTCATTAATACATTGCGCGCACGGCAAAATCGCTTTCCTTTCTATGGAAAAAATGTGCAAGGTAGTGTTCAAATTAAGAAAGAAGGTATGTATAATTTAAATAAACCTAAATATTGTTGTATTTAAAGGGGTTCCTTGGAAAGTACGTTGCTTTGGCAACGCGGCCGACGATCTCCAGGGTACCCTGTATGAATAAAATTCCAGCGTTGGATAAATTAAGATATCGCGCAAAATCGCGTTCTGCAAATGCGCACTTGGCAAGGATTTACTGTAGCTTTTTTGTTATTCTCATTAAATGTTATTTTAACCTTGTTTTTTGATAATTAAAAAAATAAAAATCAATTCCCCATGAAGAAAATATAGACCATGGGTGTCAAACTCATTTGAACTCTCACCACGCCAATTTTCATACAATTTCATTCCAAGAAGCCGCAGAAACAAAACTGCATAAAATGAGAAGAGGAGGGGGCAAATTTTTCCAAATGGTTCTTATTAGAAATTCCTCCTTATAAAGAAGGTAAGACAAAATTTCAAGACGGAAGAGCCTTTAGGGGAAAAAATAGAAAGAAACCAACAGGAGCTGATTAATGAAAGCTGTTCCAGTTTCAATTTTGGTCAATCCCAAATAAATTTCTATGGAGGGCCGCTAAAACAAATTGTCACATGCGCCCCGCGGGTTGCGAGTTTGACACGCATTTAGTCATATATTCATTAGTAAAAAATGCAATTTATTTTGATACCTCCAACTTTATGAGCAGCGATGAGTTTCCAGTCGGCATCTTCACTCTTAGGGCAACTTGTTTCTGGTGTATAAACAAGGACCCGAGGCTGCGCTGGTTGAATTGGTGCTTTGCGACGACCCTGAATGAAAAATAAAACTTAGGTAAAAAAATATTTCAAAATATAATTAGAAATATATTTAAATTTGAACCTTTGTGTTAGTTTGATTTTTCAATGAAAGTTTTTTATAATCTTGAACGAGTTCAGTATCGCTAACATCTCCTGAGGGCAATTCTGTGCAATCCTGAAGCGAATTGTCCATAGCAAGATAAAGCAAATGTGTCTAAAAAAGAAAAAAAAAAAAAAGAAAATTAAGAATTTTAAATAATTACATGTAATGTTAATTTTTACTTTTTCCACAAGTTGATCTATATTAGTAAATTCTTCTTTATATTGGCGACGGACCCAATCCAGCACGAGCAAGCAAAGGGACTCGCCAGCAACCAAGCTCATTTCTTGACGAGTTCGATTGAGAACTTCAACTCGGACACAGGGAAGTGAGAGAAGCACTTTGCTTGTTGATACTTGCTCAAACTAAAATCAGATTTTTTAAATAAAATTATCAAATAACTCCTAATTAATAATAGAATTGTGATGATATTTACATTAGATGCAATAAAAGCATCAACTTGTTTGACAAGTTCGATATCCCGATCAATTCCTGGGAGGGAGCGGGTTTCAATGCTATTGGCTATTGTAATTGAAGAAAGTAAATGTTTTGCACATTGTCGGACAACACGATCCATTTTAAGATGCGAAGCTGCCAAATAAACAGCCTTTACTTCTGCTCCAGAAAGTTCCAATCTAGAAATTATTTCAAAGGTTAGTTATAGTTAATAAGGAAAAAAATTAACAAAATAAGAACCTAGAAGTGTAGGCATAATCAATGAGTCGTTCAATAGCATGTCTATCAAGACCCCCATTAAGCTTGTAAGTGAGGGTAACTCGTTGTCCTGATGATTGTTTTTCTTCTTCAGCTGTAAACAGCTCAAAAAGATGGGGAGAAACGCTTCCAAGGACAGCCCGATGGGCGTGAAATTCACTCGAGCCGACCTATTAAAAACAATCATATTTAAATACACGGTATATAGAAAAAAACTGTAAAATACACACTTAATATTATCAGTCACCTAGTTTAGTTACATTTGTATCTAAAATTTCTGGTTTATTGTAATTACGATATAAAGTATTGTGATCATTTTTTTCCTATTTATCATTTTACGGCCTTCAAGGAAACTCCTGAAAATTTTACCTACTCTCTAATCGTTAGTGTTTCGGCAATAAATTTTGTTCATTTACACCATGAAAGGCTTCATTTACCCAATTACACTTTTGATTGGGTGTATTTTTTAAGGAGCGAAGTAAAGTACCGATCTTTCTATTTTTGTTAATAAGTAAATCATTTGTAGGATTCTACATTTGACAGTGTTAAAGCGTTAAGAAAAATTCTTACTATATCCTTAAATCGGAAAAATTTTAATTATTTTTTATAGAAATTTTAAATGTAAATCTTTGCAGGTATAAAGGCATATCCGATTTATGAAATATCATCTTTACGAATTGTAGATGGAAAATGAATCAATTAAAGTTAAATTCATGTTTTCAATGGACGATAATACCCCACTTTACGAATTATCAAAAGCTTTAAGTCATAATATGATCTCATTTAGTGGAGCCCATAAAGGTTTTATTTATTTTATTAAAAAAGCAGGAAGAAATTAAGAACAAAAGGGAGAGTAAAATTTTAAATGTTTTAGATTAGTTATATAAGAACTTTTTAGTTTGATAAGAAAGAATCTCTAGTTATCAAGGGAGCATCTAGTTAGATACTTTAAAAAAATTAAAAAAACAAGCTACTTTTTTTTTTGGCCTTTTTCGGCATCTGAGGCCATTTAGACTCCGTCCTTATTTATTTAAATTAATTAGTAGCCTATATATAATTTAAATAAATTTCTGTCGCTCAGGACGGGAAGCGAACCACTGACCTTTGGTATGTGAGACGAAATCTCTAGCTCTTCACCAAAGGACAGGGCAAACAAGCGACAGAAAAACTATTAATCTCTAGCTAATATTTAATTCTATTATTATTTTATTCTATATTATTTTATATTCATCATCACCAAATACCGGTAATTCTTGTTGGGAAAACAATGATGATTTTCAAAACAGTCGTGAAATTTGAACCCATACACTTTCAAACTTATATGTGCAGACCAGGGTCACGGAATGTCCTTACGACTGGTTTGAAAATGAGATGAGAAAGACCGGTATTCATTTATTTTTTAAGTGAGTGTTGGTTGGCTCCTTTTAATATAATTTCTAAAATACTGTTTAAATTTCTTTATTTGAACTAAAAATATCTTCGCTAATTTAAGTTAGAAAAAATAAACTTTTGGTTTGTTTATTCTACTCTTAAAGAAAGGATTTGAAGAAAGACGTGAGAAATCATGAGCTCCTTCTTACATGTAAAATAAGATCGCAGAAGTGTTTGTTGCGACGCATCATGTCCAGTGCTTTTAGAGTTCGGCTGTTGTGTTGATCATCTTCAAAGACAAATGAAATCGGTGGAGTTCCATCTTCAGGGCTGGCCGAAGGAGATCCATTAGTAGAAATCCCGCGAGAACCTCCTATCATCGACCCATCAACGTTGTCTGAATCGTTGGATGTTCGTCTTTCCACCATCATGGGCTCTGTGCAGCAACTTACTTGCAAATCTGTTAAAAAAAAAAAAAAAGATTCAAAAAATTGAATTTAATGAAAATAAAATAAAATAAAGATTAAAATAGATTTCTTAAAAGTAAGATATATACTTTTCAGAGAAAGTATTTTATTTTATATGATAATACATAGAGTGTATTATTATTATCTTATTAGACCTAACGATGGAATAAGAGCTAAAATATCAAGCGAAGAGACCTCAATAATGAGTATGAAAAATTTCATCTTAACAATTCTTACTTTTAAAGATACGTTTAAATTTAAATGAAAATAATTATTATTCTAAATATTTATCTCAAAAACGATTCATGAATTTTGTGGATAAATTTATTTATTTACAAACAATAATTATTTATTGTTACGGATAAAGGAACAGGAAGGATAAATGAATGATTAAACTTAATAAGATATTTAAACTATTAGTATTGATTACATATAATTAATTAAATAATATTGTATCAGTGCCGCCTTAATCAGTGGAGGGGGGGGGGAGGGGGTGGAGTCCAGATTGATGACAAGAGTCACTTAAACCTAAATGTTCTAAGACCAGAATCACCCCAACAATTATTTAATTTCTATGGAAAATCTTTGTCTATTGTATTACTTTAATATTATAGTCGTAATAAAATTTTATTATTTGTTATTTTGTTCTAGTAGGAAGTAATACTATTAATTAATTAAATAATGTGATGGACCAGGTTCTGATGATGAGTGTGATATGCACTCGAAACGTCGACGAGAATAATTTGTGTTTTTTTATTGAATAACTAGGATAGTGAATGAATAGTTCAGATATAGCTACATGTATAATCAAAGTTGAATGATAGAAAAAACAAGGAAAGAAAAAGTGTTTGTGTGATTTCATTTATGGATGGAGAGGGGAGGGGGGAAGGTGGGGATGAGAGAGCAAAGTATTAGTAAATAAAGATTTCTGTAAATGATGTTATAATTATGTGGCGCCAATCGACCATGTATTAATTTGGAAAAAGAGTTTATCAGGAAATAAGAATAATTTTAAGTTATGTAAATTCTCAGAGTTGCCGGAGAATAGAAGAAGATCAGCCCCCAAGATCTTTCTTGACAAGCATTGTTGAATCTCGGATAGGTGGCAACGAGGAATAAGAGTATAGATTGTCACTCGATAGGATTCGAGATTTGAAAAATTGTGAACTCGAAAAAGAGTATAAAATCCAAGTTCTTTGAAAGATTGATTTTATATTCAAATATATGATTTATGTTTTTCAATAAATATCATAAAAAAAAAAAACTTGCATTCACATATTTCTGTAGAAAGTTTCTTCTAAATAGGGAGGGTAGCAAGCAAAAAGTATAATTTTAATTTAATTAACTTTCACTTTCAGCTGAGAAGAAAACTACCCTATGGAAAGTAGATATAATATAATAAATGACTTGGAAATTTGCGTTGTTATAAAAAAATGGATTGTGGGTAGTTTAGTGGCTTCTTAGAAATCTATTGTCTTCTCATCATATAAATATTAATT
Source organism: Anisolabis maritima (assembly GCA_010014785.2). Classification (NCBI taxonomy): domain Eukaryota; kingdom Metazoa; phylum Arthropoda; class Insecta; order Dermaptera; family Anisolabididae; genus Anisolabis; species Anisolabis maritima. Next base: position 17,813 of record JAAAKE020099022.1, read on the forward strand.
AGAATAGGAAAAAGAAAAAGAAAAGAAACAAGCAGTGCACGCCCTCCTAATAAGTAATGGAATATTCCTGTTGGCTGCCAAAAGAGAAACCGGTTGGTTCACACCGATCATCATCGGCATGAGGCCTTCCAAGTCCTTGTCAAGGAGAACTTCATTCTCTCTCTCTCTCTCTCTCTCTCTCGGTCTCAATATATGAATGGATTAATCAAGTTCAATTATGCGGTCTTTGAACCTCAACCTCTTGAACTCTTTTTAAATAATTAAAAGGGGAGGAGAGGAAAAAAAATGTATATATATGTGTGTGTGTATGCCTTATTATTGTGATTTGTTTGTTAAAAATACAATAATGTAGATAAGGTGTATGTGAGGGGGGGGGGGGAGGAAAGAGAGGAAAAAAAATATCGTAATAATAATGAGAATATTTTAATAATATTACCAATGACAAATTAAAAATCGTTTTTTTTTCCCTTTTTTTTTTTTTGTATCATTTTTTTGAATCTTTATATGTGAGGTATAGAGATAGAGAATTGTAGAGAAAGACCCTTTTTATCTTTTGTTGCTGAGAGAAAAAGAGGAGGAAAAGAATATTTAACAAAGAAATAATATTTAAAAATAAAAAGATATAAATAAAATATAACATTAATAAAGAAAAAACAAATAATCCCCATGACTCTCAGTTATTTATATATTAATAAAATTTAATGTATTTAACAAAATAAGTTAGAGCTCTTTTTTTTTAGAAAGAAAAGAGACTATCATCACCACACACTATACTTGTTATAATATTTAAAAAAATTACTAATTGTAGCCAATCATTTTATAATAATATTTGCTAGAGAAAGAGGAGAAAATCTAAAAATGTAGATTTCAACCCGAAAAATTCCTTTTAGTTATAATTGACTATATATATATATAAACAACAAAATATAATGGTTGATTAGTAGTAGTTGTTGTTGTTGTTGGAGTCTACTGAGGGAAGTAGAAGGCAGTTTACAGCAAATGAAAGAAAGCTCTCAATCTACCAACCAATTGCTCTAACTTTTAAACTTGTATGAACATTCAGGTTTTTACG
>JAAAKE020099033.1:0-18877 GCA_010014785.2 Anisolabis maritima
TTTATATTTAGTTTTAGTTGTAAAAAACAACTTGTTCACTTCATAAGTTTACTATTCGATTTCTACGAATTATGATTTCGAATATTTTTGCATAATATGTTTTGTCTCATAGGTGGGGGAACCTGCGACCTCCGTAAGTTTCTAATGGCCTTTAAAAAAGAATCTTATATTTTTATAAAATTTGCATTTATAGGTATATCAACTTATGAGGCCTTCTTTATTACTGCCTAATTTAAATATCGCATCCAATGGTAAAAAAGTTCTCCACTTATAGTTTGTCTCAATTACAATTATATATTTATGTTTATTAATTTATTTAAACCACCATTTGATTGACTTAAAAAGGGCGACAAATTGGAGACCGCCCCGGGCGGCAAAAGTTCTAGGTACGCCACTGACAATATCCCTTAAGGATTTTGATCCAGGATATTTTTTTAGTGGCTTGCCTGTTAATTTATGTGTTTTTTATATATAAATTATAGTTTCTCGAAATACTGCTCTTTCTAATTAAATTTTTATAATTATAATAATATTAATATTGATATTTTTTCTTATATAAAGAATCCTGACCTCTATCATTTTTTTTTAAAATTATTTTTAATAAAAAAAATGTTTAAACTCATATTTTTCGAATATATTTTTATGTTCATTTGTAAACGTAATCTATATATAATCTCATTAATCTCATGTATATTGAATAAAAGTCGATTAAAAAAAAAAAAATTGAATAATGATGAAAAATCCCTTTGTCTGTTCAATTTTTAAGTTATATATAAAACTTCTTCTATTATTTATAATATGATCTGGAAAATAGTATTTTCAATAATTTTAAATATAGAAAAACAATTTGATTCAACTTTTTTAATAACTTGTTGGTCTTTCTCAAATTATAAGTTATAGAACTCTTTAAAATTTCATTGCTGAGTCCAACCATATTCCCATTATTTATTTGGAAAAACACCCGGAATGTGAATAATTTTTTCTTCGTTGAGTGTAAAAATAAATTGTTGAATTACAAACGGTATTTAAATGACATTAGAGATTATGTATTTAATTGGGTTATGCATTTAATTGGGGAAATGTTGTCTAAGATATTATTATATTTTGAGTAATGTAAAATTTTCTCCGCCTGTCTCACCTTTGATTAAAACTTTTAATTATGTATTTTAATTCCACTAAAAAGGGTTTATTTATTTATTATTATTATTATTATATTGAAGTAGTATATACTTTACTTGGTAATATATTTTTAGGAAAAATATTTTATATACAGTGATATGAACCGCTCTACATACAAACTGTTCGATATAACGACAATTTCCGTACTCTATTTTGGTCTAGATACAAACTTAATTTTGAGTTGGGAACCGTGAGATTTCCAAGTACAAGCGCATGAAGCTGACCACGCAATAAACCTCATCGTAATGCAATTTTGTATCTAATTTGAGCTGAGCGTATCTCATTTACATTGCTGCAGTTTATTTTAATTCAGTTTACTATATAACAGAAAACTAGGTTCCGTGATGCAAACTTTTTGAGATACGCACTTTGGACTGGAACGAATTAAATTCGTAAGTCGAGGTACAACTGTACTTGGAATATATTCATAAAAATATTTATTGCATCGCACTCGCCCCTTTACATTAACTGGGGATCAAAAGGTCTGGTGTTGTAAAAAAAATTGACTTCCTGTTTTCAACGAATTTTTACGTTTTTACACCCCTTGTGTTCACAACACATGACTTCTGTAGGGAGGTATGCGTGTGTGCGCATGTTGAGCTTTTTATTTCCTCGATTAAACCTGTAATTATTAATAGATTTTGACGAAACTTTTAGCTTTCAGTGCTGATTAATTTTTGAACTCGTTCGCAATTAAATGAGTGATATTTTACTATATAAAATTTTTGTATTTTGCCTCCGCCAATATTAACACATTTCGAACAAAATTCAATTATAAAACTTAGAAATATTTTTACTTTGTGTTCAGACTTATTTGAGTAATACTTTATCATTCTGTAACACATTGCCGGCAGAGGGAACACAGCGCACCTGATTTCATAAAAATACAATATGACGATCTTAGCAATGTTTAGGAGATTTTCGTAATAGCTGGAATCTTTCTCGAAGTGCTCTCAATCTAAACCCTCTTTTGTCAAGATTACTGAGTCAAAATATTATTAGCCATTTCGATTACTAATTAACATAAAAAGGAAAAAAATTAATGACAAAAGTTAACTCTAATAAAGTTATTTTAATACATAAAAAAAAACCTTTTATTAGGTTACTCTTTTGAAAAAGACGGAAAATTAATTACTCTTATGGTCGCGTTAATTATGCAATAAATAAATAAAAATTAATTTTTATCGTTTTAATTGTTAATAAATTTTTATGTAAGGTATAATTCAAGGTGAATTTATTATCCTGGATGAGAAATAACAATAATTAATTAACATTCATCACCGGCTGCAACCCAGCTGGTGCCAGACGCAGTGCTCTCTCTCCAGGGATATTGAAAGTGACAGCCAGATAGCGTCACTATCATTCTATCTTTTAAGATAAAATAGCCATTATAGATATATTATTATATATACAAGAGGTCCGTTTAAATGGTAAGGTTTTCCGTGATATACTAAGAAAGCGGAAACAACAATCACTTCTCAACAGTCATCGCATTTCTCTGAAGAAGCCTCACCACTTCTACTAAGTTGAGCTTTCTTTGTTATTTTATTTCCGTTCTCCGAGGTCTGAACAAGAAAAAAGGTAAAACACACCTCACTAATGTTTAATAAACAGAGTAAGAGAAAGACTGTCAATCAAAAAATAATGCTCGTGTTCACTTGCAAATACTCAATGGATGTAATCGTTATGAGCCTAGAATGATTACCATATATTATTATTAAATTGAAATTTGATTTAACAAAAATGGATAAATATAAAATATTATATGATTAATGTCAGATTAATTCTGTTATTTTTCACAAAAAAATAACAACTAACCTAATGGCCCAGATTTATGCAGAAAATCTGCCTTTAAAATAATACAACACGAATAAATTGCGTAATTTATAATTTTTAATACAATAGAGCGTCGGTTATTCGGACTAATTAATATCAGAGCACTTCCGGATATTTTCCGGGTAATCAAACATATAGAATTTATTAATTATAAAATATTAAGGTAAATAGCGAGGAAAATTAATTTAAAATAATAATAAACATTTATATAAAATTCGAAAGTAAATATTTTTTTTAAAGTTGTCTTATTAAAATTTTGAAAAGTTGAAGCATCTAGGAATAATTCCTTTCAGATCGTAATTTCAATTATGACACTCACCCAGGTCGGGTGATGATTACCCGGTCATGCTCGTTGAACCTACAACTTTAAGAAATCCCGAGAGGTTAGAAATAGTGTCAATGTCATTATTGATAAAAAAAAAAAAGAAGCTAAGGGGTTTGGATCCCAGGCAGTCCGATGAAAATTTATTTAAATCAATTGTGTACCAAGTGGTAAAGTATAAATAAATATGGATGGATAATATGTATCGTAATTAAAATAAATGTGTATTGTTTCAGTCTTTATGACCTCAGATGCCGAAAATACTGAAAAAAATGGGAATTCTTTTTTTTTTTTTTTGACAAACAGAAAAAAAAAGGTAATCAGGCGATGTAGAATTATTATAAAAAATTATTTTTTTTTTTCGAAGGCCACTTAGTCACGGTCCATGTTTATTTAAAAATTGCAGTTAGAATGAAAAAAAAATTTAGTTAGATAATGAAATAAAACACGAGAGTTTTTTTTTTTATAAAAACATAAATGTAAATTTTTTATAAAAACATAAATGTAAATTTTTTATAAAAACATAAATGTAAACAATCTCGACATCAATTTTTTTGCGATTATTATATTTTTCTTAATATATCTTGTACGTTTTTTTTTCTTGAGATATCCTCTGGGTGGGGGGATCCCCGTGTCCCATTCGGTATTTACTCCATTGGATTGAAAGTTTTTATTTATCGATGCATTAATTTATTAGTGTAGAGACCTTTTTGTTATTTTTATATTTTTACTATTCAAAGAATGCAGGATAGCAAAACAAACAAAATTTAATTATTTATTTAAGTGTCAAAGCAGTAGTAATTCAAAATTCATATAATTAAGTTGATAAGATTTTTATATTTAATTTCAATTGATAATAAATAAATATAAATAAGAGAAAGGAAAAAAGGCCTCTATGCCACTGTGATTTAGAGATATATTTATTAAATCATCTCTTTCTCCTTCCTCCTTTGCATATTCCCGCAATTCCGGGTTGACAAAATTAGAGATGCCACAAAGTGTTGAGGCTGGCCCATCGCATAGGCGGATGCCTGACTGACATAAAAGGGGTCGGAAAAAATCCTGTTTTAGTTCAAAGGACTCGTGATCAACATCCACTTACCAGAGTGAGTTCTCGATAAATCAGAAGCATCAATTTATCTGGAATTTTAGTAAGAACTTTCTACTTAAAATATTAAAAATATAATTTTATAAATCAAAATAAAATAGAAAGGATTGCTTTATATTATATATATTGATAAAAAAAAAACTAAAAAAACCATATTATTTTTTCTAAACTAAATATTAAAAATTCGATCTTTTTATTTCTTTATTAAAATTTTTTGCTATTTAAATTATAGTTGAATGCGTTTAATAATGTAAAAATAAAATTAGAAATTTTCTGTTTGATTTACTTTAATTAAAATTATAGATATTTGCAAAATTTATATTAAAAAAGATCAGTTTAGTAACTCAAAGGCATTTTTTACATTGTTCAATTTTCATTTATTTTAAATAATTAAGTTAAATGTAAAAATGTTTTTATTTTCGATTGTCTATATTATGAGCTTTCTGATTTTTTAAAATCATTTTAAATTATTTAAAAAATTCCCAAGCTAAAAATAACTGAAATTAAAGAGCTTAGGCAAAAGTCTGAATTAAGAGGTTTAAAAAAGTATTCAAGAGTAAATGTAAACACAAAAAATCAACATCATACATTATGATATATATAGGTGGAAAACAAATAACACCAGTCAAAACACATTAACATTTTATTGTCAATGTTAAAAGAGTTATTAAATTATTAATACCAATATCCCGTTATAGGCCTAATATATTTGTTAAGGATGGGATTAGTGTAGGTTTTAGGGGAGACCAGAGGACCGCCTCGTTCCCTAACAAGGCAAAGAAAAATACAAAAAAATGCCTAATGAAATGAAATAGAGTAGACTCCTAAATATTCTGCCTAATCTGGGAAAAGGGCAGACCGGATAACAAATACGAGGGTTGCCTTTTATATTTCGGGATTTGAGATCAAAAACAAATCTTTTTGTTTGTATACTGGTCCCACTAATGCCCAAGGATACCTCATTCTCACGATGTCACATGACCACCTAGAGGAATCAGTTCACGCACAGCTTCAATGTTTTCCGGAACAACAACCGATTTTGGACGACCTTCGCGAAATTCGTCCTTAACCGATTGAAGTGGGCAAACCATCGATAAAAAGTAGTCCTTGATGGTGCTTCATCGCCATAAGTCAAATTAAGTTCATCGATGTACCGTTGTTGGGTTAATTCACGTCTAAAGTTATAAAAAATGTTCACGATTTAATTCCATTTTTAGCCGAGATGATTTCAAGTTATTGTAAACTACACAAATAGCGCTCGTATGTCAATACGTTCTGAGTACGCATACCATCAAAAATGTCAAACTTTACGATAGAAGCGTCAATACATACCATTAAAAAACCTTCATATACCAAAACCCGTTCTCATTCATATTTTTTGTCCTTTTAGTACAGGCCAGTACTTTATAAATACCTATTATGTACTGTACTGTACTTTTTAAAAAATTATTACAAAAAAAGGAAGTCATGTAGTACACATTTTAAGATAAATTTTATGTCTAACTTAAATGCAGGAAACAAAATCATGTAGGCTGAATACTATGAATACATACACTATTTAAATAAATAAAACATGGGCTTAATTCTTACAAAAATTATTTAAACTTATTTTACTGTTGTGTTGTAAGGCAGACCTAACATGAGCCAGCTTGCAGTTCCTTGGCAAAGTAAAATATTCCCCAAATTATAATTTTTTAACTAGGCCGGATGGTGGGGAGGCCGGATATTCCCGAGATGGATAGTTGAGAGTATACAGTAAAGATAAAATTGGTAAAAAAAACTGAAATAGGATTTCGAAAAAAAAAATAATTGGTAAATTATCTTGTAAAAAAAAAAAACAAATTAAAATTTATAATATACACCATAATAATCCATAATATATTTAAAAACAAAATTCGAACCTGGGCGCCTTTCGCCTATGAAGTGGCTAAAAATAAAATATTAATATTATATTTAACAAAAAAGAAATAGATCAATATTTTTTGAAAATTTTCATCCATTTATGAGCAAATTAAAAAAAATATCTGCAACAAAAGAATTTCGTGAATAGAGATTTTTTGGGCTGGAAGGTAGGATGGATATATACTCATATATAAACAAAGATTTTAAAGGGACTTTTTGAATTATTAAAATTACCTTCTAAAAAGTAACCATTCAAGATGAAGTTGAACTATATTAAAATTTGAGATGTTATACGGAGAAGATGCGAGTAACCAATTAAGGAAGATTATCTTCGAATGCGAAACTTGAGAGAGAGTGAAGAGTTTCAAATTACTCAATCGAACTGAATGAAACCTGTTCCAACAAAAAGAAGAAAATATACACCATCTTTTATTGAACATCTAGCTCCTAGAACAAATTCTTAAAAATAGTGAACCAAACAAGTGAGATGGATTTTTCATAATAAAAAAATTCAAAAAAATAGATCAGATGAATGAACCGAGTCTCTGAAATTGAAGGGCAAAATTCATTTATTTATTTTCATATCGTAGAGAAGAAATTTTTTGTCATTAGATTAATTTTATATTGTCAAAAAAATTAATGCGCTTAGTAAGTTTGTATAAAGAATTAATGTCAGATAATTTAATAGCAATATAAATGGACAGCATAAGCAAATGATTTAATAAAATTTCTAAATTTGTTGAAATCCGACTAAACAATGACCAAATAATCAAAGAAAAATTATTTTATCTGTCAACAATAGAACTGATATATGGAAGACGGGTCATCAAATGATGATCAAGTCTTCAATTTCCGGCCTTGGCCGTCTCTCTCCCTCTCTTTGCTCATCGAATTCCAATATTTGACAGAGGGTTTGACACGAAAAGCTTGGACTGTTTTAACGCATCAATTGCTCCCTTTAAATTCACCATTCACAGCATCAAACACTTTTTCAATAAAAGATCAATAGGAGAGAAAATATACCTTTCGACTTGACACTTGGGTCAGCCCCAAAAAGGAGAGCCTCTCTTTGTGTTTTCGTTTGATATTCAATGCAACTTGTTTTTTTTTTAACTAGTTGTAAAATTAAGATGTTATACTACCAGCATACATATGTTATACTAAGATAAAATTAATAAACAAGCAATGAAACAATAACGGTTGATCAATTTTAATCAAATCATTAGAAATAAATATATATTATAATTCAGTCTTCTTCAATAGATAATAAATTTTATATATCAGATGTAGGTCTATGAAATAATGTTTAAAAACTTATTAACTAATATTTATTAACTCACCTACTTGAAAAAAATTGACCCAACCGGGAGTCGAAGCCGGATCTCTCCGTTTGACCCAAGCTTGCTAACCACTGGTGTGATCGTTAGTAAGCGTGGCTCGGCTAGGTTTTTAATTGTTCTTCTATTCTTGTCTTGGTCGGTGCGCGGAGTCAGCAACCAATTAAAATACAATAATTAATTGTGGCGTAGCAATTTAAAAATTAGAGGAGGAATTGTTATAGGCCAAGTTTTCGGTAGTTTTATTACAGACACATAGACAGAGAGAGAGGAGCCTTAGGCATATTTATGGGCTGCATGTTGCCTTATTAATTTAAAATTAAATAAAAAAATTCAAATTATAAAAAAATCTAACAAGTGAATTATATTATATAATAAAAAATTTTTAATAAAATATAATTCAGAATAATTAGAAATAATATAAAATATAATTATATATATAAATATTAACAAATTTCTTTAATTAAATAAATAAAAATAAATTAAGTGAAATATTCCCGAATACTTTTATTTATATAAGAATTCTCAAAATGATGCCTGTCTCAGGCGGCAAAATGCTTAGCTCCGCCCCTGCCCTGATATCTGCCTGGTGAAAATAGAAAAAAAAACTCGCTTAGAAAAAAGAGAGAGTATTGGCTGGCAAGTTACAGTTTCAATCAAATTTTTGCAGCCTTTGATTAATAAATTAAAAACTAATTTGAACAAGATAATTTTATAAATAAATTTGTTCTCATTTTTTCGTATAGAGACCTGAGATTAGATCTGATTATAACAATTACATATGAGAGTCGAAGTGGACGAGTAATGAAATCATTGAATTGGCACCTGGCTAAAGACGCGTCTTCATTATATGTCAGCTATAAAATAATTTCCGATTGAGTAGAAAGATTTTTTTTTTTTTAGAAAAAGGAAGAATTATGTGAAAGTTTTTTTTTTGTAAAACAATGTTATAATAAGAAATTAAAATTCAGTTGAAATTTGATCCCACTATAACTATAATAATTCATACATTCAGCATATCATTAAATAAACCCGGAAGGTGTATTTAGACTTTTGAACTAATAGAAGAATTCGTATGCAAATTATCCACTTAAGAAGAGGGGGAGGGGTGGTTAAGGTGAATCCGCCATATGTTAAAGAGAGAGAATTTTCTCTTTGGGTGAGTTTTCTTGAATCACTACCCACAAAAGCCAAATAAAGAAATAAACAGAAACAATCAAGTTAATTAAATTGGCTTGCATTGTATTCGCAAGGCGAACTGGCAAAAGGCCAACGTGGAAAATAGCAACCAGGGAGGGGACATGGAGGGGCGGAGCCCGCCCTGCAAACTTGATCGTAAATGTTTGATAGGAGACACGATTTGCCACTTGAAACATTTTAATTTTGCCTTTGCAATATTTTAAAACTGTTGCTCAAAATTCTTATCATCAAAAAATACAAATTATATTAGAGAGCCTATCAAAAGGAAAAAATAGGAAGGAAGAACATTTTAAATGAATAAAAAAATTTAGAAAGACTTTTTAAAGGAACGAAACGCATTTATACTTTCTCTTAACTAGTATATGTCTAATATATAGTATAAAGAAAGCTTTGAGATCGCAAAAAATTCAATATCACTATTTCAACGGAAATATACGTTTTCAGGTCTCTTGAGTCTAAAAAAGTGTCTGGCAAAATGGTATGTGTATGTGGCAAAATGGTATGTGTATGTGTGTTAGTAAAATAACTTAAAAACTAGAAAAAGCTCAAAGCTCAAATTTGGTATTTACGTCCCAGACAACAGCAAACTTTCAATTGGCCTGAGTACAAATATTTTACTGATGTAGTTTTTTAGTATTTGTTGTTTTTATTTTTATTTTTTTCAAAATCAGCTCTAACGATTTTGATTAAAATTATTATATATCAATTATCTTTTAAATGATCTCCGAATGTATTACCGGGAACCCTTATCCGCCTCAAACTTGTTTGGGGCCGCCATTACTCGAGCTCGTTTTTGGGTTTTTTGTGATTTCCTCTTAAACCACTCAATATTAAATTGGCAGAGCGTATAAAAAAAAAAACAATTTTAATTACAAAATCTAAGGAAAAAAATTAAATGGTTGAGAGGTGGTGGATTTAGGATCTATAAAAAATTTTTCTGGTCTTGACGTTTTAGACAAAATTTGTCTTACAGTTTTTTCCCAACTTGGAAATTTTTTCTGAACATTATTTAGTAAAAAAATATGATTTATTTATATTTATTAATATTGTAATATCAAATTTTGTCTTTTTCAGCACTTGGGAACATTTAGACTCCTTCCATATTTATTTAAATTAATTGGTACACATAATAATTTAAATAAATTTTATTGCTCACGAAGCAAACTATTGGCCCTTAGATCATGAAGCAAGAGCTCTATTGTTGCTCCTAGGAAGAGGCAATAAAAAATGTTAAAATCCCTATCTAATTTTTTATTATTTATTCCAAAATAAGATATGAAATTCAAAACTCCGTGGGTTTTATTTTCTTAAAAATTTAACATTTACCGAATCCTCGTTATGTGAAATTTATCTGGACTAAATCAATTGAGAATGGGTACAAATTCCATTTTTATCTCTCAAAAAAATTTTTTTTAAGTGAATTTTTGACAAATGAGAAAATTGAATATAAAGTTAAAAAAACATATAAAAAAAATATTCGGAAGATAAAGAGAGAGAGTAACGGGGAAGTTTAAAAGGAACAAGATTCCACGGACTGCAACCGTAAAGCAAATGCTCATCTACTAATTTGCCGATTAAAAGCATTACGAATAAAAAGGGAGCAATTGTGAGGCATAACGTCGTAAGAGTGTATATATACCCAGATGGAGAAACATCGGGGATTATGGCTTGCAGTCTCATTCCCCAAATGCTTTTAGGTGAGAAAGATTCAAAGTTAATTTGAAAAAGTGTTGGGGGAGGAGGAGACGCATGTATATTAATATATACTAAGTTTTTGGTCGAATTTAATGGAAATAAAAAAAAATCTATTTTATAAAGTATGTAAGCAGAGTTCAAATATATTAGGCTAATTAGCCGTGGGGATAAAAGAGTTTAGGACAATTAATTCACTTTATAGAAAAAATTTAATGGCTGGGGAAGGAAACGAGAACCCACCCCAATATAATTCCAAGAAAATTACCTCCTGGATTATTCTTTGGCAGGGTGTTTCTTATTATATTGATTACTTGTAAGTAAAAGTAATATTTGTAAATGGAAAGTTGAAGAGGAGCCAGCCTATGTGCAAAGAAATAGACTGCAGGAGTTTTCTTAATATTACCAATACTTGAATATGTAGCTAGCTTACGATTTTACTTACTTTTATTTTATTATTTTTTAATTCAATTTTTATATATATATTTCAACAACAGTGAGCCATTTGTATTATTATAATTAATAAATGGACCGTTATTTATTAAAAATTTATTAAATAAATCACAAGGTTATCGGCTTTTTTATCTTTAATTCAATAGGAGTCGGTGGGTAAGTTACCTTTAAATAATAAAAATTAAATGTTTTTACCATTTACCATTGATTCCTCTTAGAGGTCATTGATTCTTTCATTAATTTATTTAAAAAAATTTTTCGAATTTTTTATCAAAAGAATTTTGTTACTCGGAATATAAAACATTATATATAAGCTAGTGAGCATTAAACGACATTTATATAATTTTTAAAAAACATTTGTATAAATAGGAGACGATAAACGTCTTAATAATTTGTAATAAAGTTAAAGATAAAATAGCATGGCAGTCAGAATCATTTCTTTTTATTTAAAACCCAGAACGATGTTTCGGTTAGCTATGCAACCATCTTCAAGGCTATAATAGAGAATACACATATCATCAATAGGTTTCTTCACCAACATAATTATCACTAAATTTCCAAAGATTTGGCCCAGTGGATGCTGAGAAAATCGTGGTTCTTAATAGATATTGAGGGGGCCTTTTTTATGAACTGATTCTCTCAGGAATTTATTAACTTATTAGACTTTCCTAGAGCAATCAATTTGTAGAATTCATTCTTTTCCAATGAGTGGTTCCAGAAATATAATCTAATAAAAAAGCTACACACACACACACATATATATATATCTATACATAGGCATATTAAAATTTTTGCATTTTTGAGGTTTTTTTAACTTGAAACGTAAAGATATTTTTCAAAATTGAGGAGTTATATTTTTCATGAACATAATATTTTCCCCTCTCTATATTATATATAACATTGCGGGAAAGCAAAATTTCTGAGTGGGCACAGTAAGTTAATTGATTTATATAGAGTCATATGTGGGATGGACACCCCTTCTCTAATAGGATAAGTCATCTTTAAGTCCTGACCAAATTTTCTGCCGGAGAAAATATATATAATAAGAAATTAATTGATTCTCTGTCAGTTTTATAGGTCAATAGATAAAAAAGTATATAATATTTTTTTAGAGCTTTCAGATACACGAGCGTAGTTTTTCTTCACATTCGGCCAGGGGATAATATTTCTCTAAGTATATAACATCCAGAATCCTAAGCCTCCTCCTCTTCCCTAAGGATCTTCCAAATTTTAGGATTATAATTAATTTAATATGAAAAAATATCATACTCATCGGAACAATTGTTTTCGTCCATTTAAAAAGAAAAATATCTTTTTATAGCATGACAATTATAGATACGATCGAGAGGGCTGTCGCACTGTCACTTTGCTTATCTACAGGCTTAATTGAATTTTTTATTTTATATTTTTTTCAACTTGTTACTTTAAAATGAATTTTGCAGCTGTATATTAAATAAATCTTTTTTATTTAGTGATGGTTTTGATTAGTAGTAAGATTTTTTATCACCCCTTTTCTTTTGAAATTTTTGTATATTATCGAATAATTAACTTAAAAGACCTTGAAAAGTTCGTTATTGTATTCTCCCTGCCTATATATCTTTGTACAAATATAAAAATAAATACAATAAAATTTGTATAAATACAAATATAAATATGGGAAAAGAACGCATCAAAATGTAATTGCAAAATTAATAAATAAAAAAATAAACTGATAAAAGTAAATAATGAATTAAAAAATTTCTAAGAAGTATATACCATAAAATAATGTATGAATTATAATTAAATTGTGAAATAACATAATGGACGCTCCTTTCGCAGACAAAAGAGAAGTTTCGTGGAAAGGGTTGTCCAAAGTCAAATATTGTTAATGGATGATTGTAAACAGAATCAGATAAATTGTATTGAAGTGTCCACAATTTTTTTTCGAATATCAAAATTTTGATTTTGGATTAGGATAAAGCAATGGAGTACAAATCTGCATACATTTTTAAAATGGTTTCATGACAACATGGTCAAAGTGGCCGCCGAAATATCCACAATATTTCACATTAGATTCGAATACCAGCATCGATATTATTTTGAAACTGTGGGGCGCGAAGCGAGCAACTCCACAGACCTTGTGCATTCACGTTCGTTACGCCACTGCAGCTTTGCGCATTTTGTTATATATAATAAATATTTTTAATCTTCCGAATTAGCACCTCGAGTGATCTTCAACCTCTGCTTGTGCTCCGTCAAGTACCCTGGAGCTCTGCAAAAGAATTGTATTAAAATAACATTCTAATCGAATTTTGTCGTTTTATTTTAGAAAAACAAATAACTTTCACTGAATTTTTTCGCATAATATTTTTACTTTATTTACATATCCAATATCTCATATCCAATAACGTACCTGGCCCCGAAGGACGGAGGGAGCAGAGCTCCAATAGTAGCGCCCGTAATTTTTATTCATTCATTAATTTAAAAAAATCAATGAATGTTTAGAGAAATTTAATTATTCAGATTTAATTAGTTTTTTTTATTTTAATATTGGTATGATTCTTTTGAGGTGCCGAGACGCCGACGCTTCCCACTTCCATATGTCCTTACCCATGATGAGTTTTTATTAAGTATATCAAGAAGATACGACATTTCAAATTTTATTAAAAACAAATGAAAACTATTTAAATTTGAAAAATAACAACAAAAACTTTTTGAAATAAATTTTTCTTGGAATCCTGTTGAAATATTTTTCTAAAATACGGTAATACGAGTAATAAGGGCAATATCATTAGCTAGAAGGGCTCCGCAGGCCCCAATGGCCAATGCCCATTTCATAGCATGGTTTCTCAAACTACACATATAAGACCAAAGCCAGTCTACATTGAAATAAAATAAATGACTTATCAGCAGACTATTTAATTTTAATATATTACAAAATGTGTAAATTTTAGTAAAATAATTTATTTCCAATTTTCCTCTCCAAATTATTCATTCCTCCCACTCTAATCCATTTAGAAAATAAGAGTTAATCAATTTAGAAAGTTTTGAAATTTTGACGATTTATGAGGACAAATTTAGAAGATATATAATATAAAATTCCAAAAGGTTTAGAACAAGATCTGTTTTATTGAATTAATTTTTTCTAATAATTTTATAGAGAAATTCCAAAAGAAAGAGAAATTCATGAAGAAATTCGTGAAGAGTGGATTTATTATACTAGACGATAAAATTAAGTGTTGCGTTGACGTTTTCAAGAACCAAGTTAGAAAAGACTTCCTGAGTAATAAATTATGAAGAAGAGTTTCTGGAGAAATATATGATAAATAAATAGTCTTATTAATATAATTGTCACAAAAAAAATATTATTTTTTGGTATTAAATTAAAAAGCGTAAGGGAAACTAATAGAGATCTTGCTTTTTGATAAGCCCCCCCCCCCCTGAATGATTGGATTTAGAATAGGATGAATAAGGTGAAAGCAAGGAGTGCGGTGTTTTGAAAGGGAAAGTACACAAGTACCCATGGTGACCGTAATCCCCGAAATGCTAATTTTCTCAGGGATTTCATGCCAAAAATTGGCTCCGATTTCCCCTTCCACAAAATAAACAAATATAGCTTCCCCTCCTACCCTCGAAAAATTTTTCCGGATAAACAAAATTACCCATTAAATTCATATATATGTATATTCTAGAAAAAGATTTGAAAATATTACTTGTAAATTTTTCATATTTTTTTTTAATTTTTAATTTTTAATTCTTATATTCTTTTTAAATATAATATACATAAGTGAAATACTCATTCATTCTAAATCTTAACTTTAGAGCTCTAAATCTAAATCTTCGTCTTTTTTTGTTAAGTTCAATTGTTATTTAAGGCTTTTGTTATTAGACTGCAAAACATTTAAGTTTAATGTGTAGATTCGCATTGTTTCTGAAAGCTGGGCAAATAAATTTATACTTATATGTTGTTTAGATTAAGTACATTGTAATAATTCTCTTTATACATTAAAATAAATAAATATAAATAATTTTTATTTAAAAATACATACACATTTAAGAGGAAAATTTTTTACTAAATCAAAAATTTTATTTGAAGAGTTAAAATCCGGATTTTTCATTGATGAGATCCGATGTTATTATATGATTTACAGCTATAGAAATTGTTTGGTTCGAAGATAAAATTTTTCCCTTCGTCTTCCAAAAATGTTGCCTTTCCCTTTTATCACATAATTTGGTAAAGTGAAAAATTTCGATTTTCCATTTTTTGATTCCTGAGTTCTAAAAACATGATTTTACGATGTGTGCGGGTGTACACATATCTGCCAGGCTTTTTATTTCTGCAAGACCGTCTTCAATTATGAACATAATTTTGATAATCATAATTTACCAAAATGAAGGAGTTTCTGAGAGATTAAAAAGAATAATATAAAAAATTTTATTCTGCGATTCAGACTTGATTTCTGCTTACCTAACCAAGCAGATCAAATATACTCGAAAAAAGATATCGATGCCCATTGTTAATCAGAAAATGAACATTCTGATCCAGCATGGAGATCAGGATTTAGATGACAAATTAACTGCTAAGCGGACTCCGATATCTCGAAATCTTTGCGAATTCGGTGTATAATGAAACAATTTTCACCGAACACTTCAAAACTATGCCAGTGTCTTAAAAACTAATAGCCAGTGATTGACACGTTCAAGTTACAAATAGAAAAAGGACCTATCCGGTATTCTGATCGACCCTGTTTTGATCACACATTAATTGAAGAGATCTTAGAAACCAATAGAGCTTCCGAAATAAATGACTGAAGCGTAGATTATCGTGAATTTTTCTCTTTTTTATCTTGTTTGTAACAAACAATAAAGATTTACCACCTTTAATTTTAAATTAAAATATTAAAAAAATAATAAAGATTATTTTCTAAAATTTAATAATTAAAAAACCATTCTCTCTGGTTCAGCTTTAAACATGAAATTAATCCGCTCAAATGTGCAAATTTAAACAAAAAGACACATCTCTATGGATTATTCCCGTCTCTTCTCAGTTACTAAAACAATTATATTGTCAGAACGTCGATTAGCTCCAGATCTGATTGACCAAAGGGCCGGATCAATAAGAGCGAGAATCAAGAGAGAGACATGAAGCAATTAGAACAGAAGCTGACATTGAACCCTTCAAAGATTCCCAAGCCCCAACCGGTATTTTCTTCTACAAGTTAACTCGATTAACTGGCTTAAACATGCGACCGGTAAAGGTTATTGGTAAATTCGTGGGCCTTTGTTCCGACGAGGCATCATTTGAAGCCCGCTGATTAAATACCAATTGGATTATCAGCACCTTGGTTAGCATAATAAGAGAGCCTCATATGCCTCATTACAAAATATATATTCAACGTCATCTTAGCTAATATGAGAGCCATATGCGAAAGCGTCGCAAATTTCGCTCTGGGTTGTGCACGCGTGGCCTGTGACCCCTTTTTAATTGGTTCATGCCTCGCCCATCCTCACCGATTTGCATCTTAATAAAGACCGATAAATCGAAATTTTACTCGCCTTAATTGGCTACACATATTACCATATTAAATTTAATTTTTTTTATGTCGTCTACTTAATAATAAATAAATTAAAAATTAAAAAAAAAAAAAAGTTGCTCGAGAAAGAAATTGAGATTTCTTCCTAATTTGTTGAATATAATAACTTTCATTGTCTTGATAAAAACTCAGGTATCCATTATTATTATTATTTTGAAACATTTTATTGAATTGTCTAAGCTGCCAAAATTCAAGAAGTGGTTAAACCCACAAAAGTCCTAACAATGATTTATATTAAATGTTTATTTCTTTGGAATTTTCAAAAAATAGATTTTGAACAAATTGGCGCAATTCCAAAAATAAAGAAACTCATAAATTGGAATCTGTTTTTGTTCTATCTCAATTAAAATATAAACTTTATAGGCTATGTATAATAAGAGAGCAGGGGAGAGAGAAAGCGACGGTTATAATTTTGGATAAGACGAGTATGACATTTATTTATTTTATTTGTTTGTTGTAATTGATATTTTTTGACAGAGGGCCATGGACCTGACCATCCTAAAACTTTTTCTGATTGCGTGCTGAGTCGAGGAACAGTTAAAACCGCCAAGGATATCTAATCGGCAGCCCGGGTTCAAATCCACTTGACAGCAAAAATTTATCCGAATCTTCTTCCATGGGAAGGAAACAGGAACCTATCTCTCTAAAATTTCAATTTGTCTCGAGTAATCACAACTTGAAAGGCCCTGACAAATGAGACTGAAGATAAAATTTGCCGTTTACCACAATAGTATGACATGATCCTCTGGGTTGTAGGTGAGAGCAAAATTAGTATAATCCCTTTTATGCATATAGCGTTAAATGGATAGCTTGGAAAAGACCTCAAGTCATTAAAAAACGAAAAAATAAAAATTAGAGATATTTGCATGAAATATAAAAATTTAATCCATCCGATATGAAAATCTAAGTGGAAAAAATTCTACCATCCATTTGACTTAATATTTCAAATAAAAAACTAAAATTAAAATAAAGTATATTGTAGAAAATTAAAATAATACGATTTCAGATATCTAATTGAGAAAAATGATGTTAAAAAGTCATTCCCAAAGTGAGCCCCTTGACCCCAAAGCCACACAATCTGAATTGTATCTCTGATAGTACTGAAGTCAGGCCTTATAGCTTCTCTCTTCAAAGTCTTCAGCATTCCGAAACTTGATAAATTTTTTTTTAACAAGTGAAGTTTCTACAGTATATTAGAATTTTATTTTCTTTTGAGTTTAAGTGAATATAAATTTCCGAATGTAATGCAAAGCATAGAAAAATTGCCAAGATTTTTACATTTCAATGTAGATAAAAGGAATAGATAATCTTTATTAATTTTCTTTTTTCTCCTCAAACCGTTTTGGAATATTTTCTTCTCTCTTTTTTTTTCTCTTTAATGCGAAACACCTTTCTTGATCCTTTAGAATATTGCAATATGTATAAAAATCGGCTGAGGGTTTACCAAAAAACATTTTCTTGTAATAAGTCTACTTAGAAAACAATCTTAAAGATATCGTGCTCGCGAACCTCAGCTAAACTGCTATATAATAAATTTTAGTATATAATATGCCACATAAAAAATTCACCATTTATATCAATTTATTTCTCTTAGGTAGTACGTAATAAAAAATACAAAATTAGTATAATAGAGACTTTGTTTATAAAGAGAATTCCGTGATAGTGTGCATTTCAAAGATTATTTAATAACTAATTGATGAATTTTAATCAAAATCGTTAGAATTTTGAGAAAATCTTAAAAAAAAAAAAAAAAACTAAAAAAGTACATCAGTAAAGTACTAGTACCAATTTTATTCACAAGTAACAAGGATACTCAGCTGAAATTCATAATTTTTCACAGCCTCGTACATTTTTTCGTTTTTGTTCACAGACACACAGACAGACCATTTTGCGAGACCCATTTTTTTACATTCAGGGAACTTCAAAACGTGTATTTCCGTTGAAATCTCGATATTGTTTTTTTTTTTGCAATATCAGTACTTTCTCACTATATATTTCATATATAGTTAAGAGAAAATAACAAATTGCTAACTACGTCTATTGTTATTAAATTTCGAGAAGCAAAATAATCAAGATTCAATTAAATAAAAATAAATTATTGAGAAAAAAGAAAAATAAATGGAAGGAATTTTATATGTTCATTTAAAGAATATGTTCTCTTTCGCTCCCCTGGGTGCGCTGAAACGATTCGGGGGGGGGGGGGGGGGGTGAATAAAAAAAAAAAAGCGCAAAAAAAAAAAAGAACACCCCAACAATCACCAAACAAACAAAAAAA
>JAAAKE020099044.1:0-18876 GCA_010014785.2 Anisolabis maritima
CCCCCCCTCCCCCCCATCCCATGTATACACCTCCTCTAAAGAATGTCTTCTATCTAGTGTTTGGGAATACCTGTTTTTTTGAACTCGACTAGTTCGGGTCAATTTAGCAAATTTTTTTGGGATATATCTTTTTCTACAAACAAACCAAGTATATATTTTGTAAATGATTTTTAACTATTAATTTTTTCAACAGGAGAAAAGACACATTATTTATTAAATAATAGATTTTAATTAATTAAACTCCAGTGAGTGACATCAGACTCCCACCGAGTGTCGGATTCAAAGAACCCTCCCTACTTCTCTTATAATAACGTGACCAGGTATTTTTTGTATAAAGGAAGAACGGATTGTGGTTGCGAAAAAAATAAGTGAGTCGCTTCCATTCGACTTTAAAATTATATATAAATTTATATTAATTCTAATATTCTGAATACTGTATATAATTTTTAATTCTTGAAATCATTTGTATGCATTTTTTTGGATAATTCTGAATTATTTCAAAAAAGCTTCCCTTAGAATCACTTTAACTTAATTTAGAGTGTTTAGTAAGTAACAAACTCTTTCATTCAAAGAATGTAACTCTATCAAAACACTTTTGTTTACCTGCAGCCCACTTTTTTTTATTGTTTATATCAGAGATACTTATACAATTGTACCCTTATATTATTATTTTGTAATGATATGCTAAGAGAGTATGTGGAGAAATAAAAGCGAGATGGTATTGTTATAACGCGTAGCTCACACCGTCATATGCATATTATTTTTATACATATTATTAAATAATTACATATTTGGTTTATAAAATTTCAAAGCAAATCGACACCCAATAGACTACTTGAATTCTATCGACCTCCAAAGGGTGCACATAAACTTCGTTGGGTTTAGATCATTGACAACTTAATGCATATGAAAGTGTAAAAGAATGAATTTAATATATTTTATATTTAAGGAAGTATTATGAAGTACAAAGGGGTTTTTTAAAGTTCATGAAAAAGCAGTACAAAACTCCCTAAAGGAATACGGTGGGTCACATTACTCATAGGAAAGAGATATTTTTAAAAGATTTTCAAAAGTTTTTTTTTTTTTTTTTGAAAAGGCAATACTCGATTTTTTTTATGTTAAGCTTTAATTAAATTTGTTTTTCATAGTTTTCATTGGAGGAGCTTGTATTCGCATTATCGGAGTATAAAACCAGCAAGTTTGTCAGTCAGTTTATTTGTATCAAGTTATAATTTAAAAAAATAAAAATATACCAGTGTGTTTTTTGTCCATCTTTTTGTTGTGAAGAGAACTGACAAACTTACTAATTTTATTCTTCTGCGTTTTCCTAATTAGCACCCTTTTTCGACTTTTTTTTTAGTTCTTCTAAATTCAAAAAAAAATTTTTAATGTCAAATTTTAGGCAATTTAGGGTTGTGAATCTTTTGTAAAGAGAGTTAAAGAATCGTCCGATTGCTATGGCATTAGCGTAAATGGTTGTTACCTATCCCCGATTGTCTTTCTATATAAAAAAATTAGTGTCTGAATTCTGGGACAGGCGGGCCGCACCTCACTTCCCTCTAAAAAGATAATTTTATGTTCCATGTAAACTCGTAGGAAATAAATAATCTATGGTCCAAATTGCTCTGAAATTTATAACTCGAAAAATGTGAATTTGACAAAATTAAGTAGATTATGGCCAGCAGAAAGAAAAAGTGGAGATCCAGGATGCTATAATTTATTTGATTAGGGCGAGGCGACGTTTCGGTTATAGGTTGGAACCATACTCAACGTCTTTAATTAATTAGGTAAAAAATGTTTTTCATTTGACATGAAGATATTCCATGTGGGAAGATTCAGAAATGTCAAACATTTTCTTAATTGATAAATCTAAGAGGATGAAGATGGTCCCATCCTAAAACATAAGAAACGTTGCTCTTAATTAAATAAATTATCTTGGCTTATCTTTTTCTTTCTTCCTAAAATTGAAAGACCTAAAATTTGTTGGCATTGTGATGTTATAATAAAAAAAAATACTCACCAGTGCGTTTTTGTCCATCTTTTTGTTGTTTATTAAGTACTTCCCAAATTTCACGTATTTCTGAATTCAGATTTTCTAAACTTTGGATTATTTCGTTGGATTCTTGAAAAGTGCCTGCTCTTGAAACGTGAATACGACCTGACAAAAACATTATAAAAAAAAAATAAACAAGAAACGAAATCAAGAAGAATAAATTTAATTCAAAAATTATTATTAATATTATTATTAAATTTAAAAAAAATTCATTTGAATTCGAGATTTATATTTTTTGAATACCATCAGCTGCGGGTGTATGCAATTCAGTGCTACTAAAGCCGGAACTTCCGCTGTGTGAACTCAAATCACTGAGTGTGGCATCTTCTCCGGTTTTGAGCAACACTCCAGGGGTTCCTGGAGCATGAGGGGGGCTCGGAGATGCATGCCTCAACGATTGCTCCAGATGCCGAAGACGAATGATCTTCTCTCCGAGGAGACTCCTTGTTCGATGAAGACTCACCTCCATATCTGTCAACTCACGTTCCTCCTAAAGAGATCAAAAGAAAACAAAAGATGTAGATGGCCCCCCTCCTTCCATTCCTTGAAAATCGAAAGCTAGCAATCCGAATATAAGCAGACACAGAGGGAACACAAATCGACAAAAGTGTCTTCCGTAGAATTGAAGTATATATATTTTTTTGCCAATTTATAGCTAGATTAATCATGAAGATGAAAGAAAACAATTTCTTTCTATGTTATGCTTGACTTTGACGTTTCGGTCTTGGTTAAGACCATTATCAGAGGTCTAGGGCTGGCTGTTTGATAATATCAATTAGGTATTCAAAAAACCTATTTATCAATGTATATGCAAATACACCATAAGTGAGATTATCATCTTGTTTTTATTTCGAGAGTCCTAGACCTCTGAGGATGGTCTTAACCATGGCGAAAGTCAGAGGCCATAATAAAAAAGGAGTAATAAGAGCTGCCAAATCTTTTATTTTTTGCCTTCGATATTATAATACATTGGGAGTGTATTGTTCGTCTCTATTCCTCCTGCCAAGTTGTTACCCCCTCCCCTCTGATATAAGCATTTGGATTCATGCTAGAAATCGAGATGGAACAATTTTTTTTTACTCTAAGAAAAAAAAGGGAGAGAACTCACTTGATAGAGGGTGTCAAGCATATTCCTGGCAGCTGGAACCGAATTGGTTTGACGTTGGCGTAGTTCTCGTTGCCTGGAACGGAAGGTGCCCCTCTGCGCTCGTAGAAACGCCTTAGCTCGCCTGACGGAGTCCCTCTCGAGGTGGATCCGGTGCCGGAAGAACTCGAGCTCGCAGCTTCCGAACTCGCCTGCGCCAATTCCGCCCAAAAATTGTTTACGTTCGGGTTGGTCTTTCGTCACCATCGATGACGTTATCCTACCAGTATCCGTAAAGGGATAGCGCATATAGGTATCCGTATGCGTGGCCGCCGGGAATTGATCCTCCAAGTCATCCAATTTCTGCAGTTGTCTTCGTAAATTTTCAACTGGTGAACTCGACATTTTTACATCTGCATCGCTTAAATTATTATTGTTGTTATTATAAACAAGACGAGAGGTGCTAGCTGATTTAAGCCGTGCAAAGAGGTGTCGGCGACGTCGACTTGTGGCACCTTCAACCGGAAATGGTTGTCGTTGGGAAGACGCTGATGAAACGTTATCGCTGTCGATTCCGGGAGCAGGTGGAGGTGACAGTTCAGGAGGTTCCCCTTGTTTGACGATGAGAGGCTTTTCCAAAGAAGAAGAAGGATCACAAGGCTTGGGTTTGGGACCTCGTTTATCCACCGAGGCGGCAGCCTGCCCCCCGCTCCTGTATATGTAAATCAATCGATTTGCCTAAGAAACAAGAACCGGGAGAAGTCAGCTTGTACATCTAGTTAAAAGAATGGGTGCACCATCAGATAGCGAATTACAAAACCCGGTTATAACAAATTAACAAAAAATAATTTTAAAAAAATTAAAATTAAAATCTTTTTTTATGTCCGTCGATAATAAAAAAAAAAAAAATTTTCAATTTTGAGTTTTTCTTTAAAAAAGAAAAAGACAAAATATATTTTTAATTTTAATCGGCTATTTTCGTGGTTCAGGTTATGATAAACATTAAATATTAGGAATCAAAATATGTCTTTTGATATTTGACATTTATTGTGTGTCTTTTTAGTCCCGCAATTCGAAGCTGGTTTAGTGTCGAATTGTAAGGCCCCCTTGGTTTTGTTTAATATTTTTTTCTCTTTCCACTAATCTGTAAGATTATGTAAAATTAAGCCTATTGAAGATATACTGGCGGCGTTTAGTCGATGAAGACGAATAAAATATAAAAGTCCGAAAGCAGTCTTTTTATTTTGATTCCTGACAATTTCATGTTCCTCCTCCATTTTTTTCTTATTTTATAAAATCACTTAATTCCCAATATAGATATATATATATATATTTTCTAAAGGATAGTAAAGTAATGTAGGCCAATTATTGTTATTTTTATATAAAAAAGAAACATTTGATAGATACTACGAGTACATGTATATATAAAGAAGAATTAGAAGAAAATTAAACAAAGAGCGCAGAGAACCCAAATTTTAAAAGAAATTTTAATTTGAAAAGAATCAACACATACATAGAAAGCGAGAAAGAGAGAGAGAGAATGAGAAGATTTGAATTAATTTACTTTTTCTTTAATAATAAATAAAAATAATTACGGATTATCAAATTATTATAATTTGTTTTTTCATGCACGTATTCATTTTAGGGGGGGGGGGGGGGAAGGAGCCTAAGATCTGTCTGTTTTGGAAAGTTACATGTATCTGAGAGATTGAAATAATTTGGTTTTTATTTTTTCTACATATGATATGTCCAAGAATCTGTTCACTTTTAAGAGAGTTAAAGAAAGAAATGTATTTATAATATAGAATAATTATACTCTATAATACACGAGTTATTCTGCGAAGTTCAAAAAGATCTATAACATTGGTCCCCGCCCACATCTCTCTAACCACTCTAAATAACTTTTCCAGATTAGTCGACTTGACTTCTTCTTATCTCTCTGGACTTCACAGAAAGGCAAATATAAATTGTTTTCTATAATTATTCCCATTAAAGATTCAGGATTTTCTAGATTTCAATGATGAGCCAACCTAATAATCATAACAATTATATTGGTAGATGAAATGATCCAAATGGCCTTAGAGTTTCCTGCTTAATAATACATAATTTATCAAAACTAAATGCTGATGTATTTCATTGTAACGAAATGAAATATGCAAAGATTAGTTCTGAGAAATTACGTATTATTATGTATGTATGTGATCATTTGGATCATTGCATGTAGAATGCCTCATAAATAAGCATTAACTATCTGTGATCACATGTGTGGGTGGAGATAGACGAAATCGTCTGAGGGCCACCTGTGTATGTGAGCGGTTGTGTGTGTGTGGGTGATCACATGTGATGCAAGGGATTTTTATAATTGATCAACTTTTGGTAGAGATGTCTTTTGCAAGTTATTAAAGTCAGCCACCTTATAACTTTTATACTATAAATTTCAATTAATTAATATTATTTAATCTGGTTTGAGAGATCAAACGGACTCTGGGAGTTGAACCCAGGGTTGTCGACCGACATCCGATTACTATCTATGTAATATTCTTAATGAGGAGCTCGAGTCAGGACTCCCCCCCTTCCAATCCCACTACTAGACTAAGCTAATTCTAACTATGTTCCTATATTTCATAAGCTTATGGCATTTTATTTCAAATTAAATATAAATAATAAAATACGTTATCAAATTACACCCTTTAATAAAAAATTGCAATGGAAGAGAAGCGAATTTCTTCCTGCTGGTTAACGCATGCGCTTCGAATGATCTTTCCTAATAATCCCGGATCCCGGTCCAATCCCACCAAATTAAATAAAGCAAAGACCAAATCGTTTTAATAAATTAGTCATTTCGATTCATTCATTCATTTAAATGTTTTTTCTGTCATTGAATTTTTTAATTTTTTTTTTTTTATAAAAAATAAATAAATAAATAAAGAAGAGTAAGGTGTAAGAAAGAAAAGAAAATTGGTGTTAATAAGTACTATATGTGAAAAGAAAAAATGAATAAAAATATTATAATCAGGTTTATGAGAGTGTAGAAAGCGTGTGCGTGATGAGTGCCCGGGATGCGAACCTCTCAACAGGATGATGAGACGAGGAAACCTTATGTGGTGAGGAGCGCTCCGTTTCTGTTTCCGTTGTCGTCCCACCTTCACGTCGTCTTCGTCTCTCCATTGATATTTTCACATCACCTTTTAAACGGACATATTTCTCTTTTAAAGTTCGATATTTATCCTCAAGGAGTCTTTTCTCACAACGCATCTTCTCAAAAACTCTGAAAAAAGAAAAACATGATAACAATCTTGTTTGTTTGATTGAGTTAAATCGGAAGAAGGAAAACGTTGTAACTTCCCTCTCATTTCGATTTGAAACAAATAAATATTTACAATCAATTAAAACTGGATTGAAACTAAATAAAAATATCACCTTGAATGCAAAGAAATTCATTGAACTCAAGAATAATCCATACAAGTAGAAAGCTTTCAATTTTAGTGTTGACATTATAAAAGTGGCAATATTATTTATATCTTGCTTGCATCTTGCATGCAAGGAACTTAATAGTTCTGGTTGGAGTAGTGCCTTTTAAAATGGATTTTCCTTATTCTTGTGACATTCCATAAAATGATGGAACAGTATTTCAGAAGACGAGTTGCAGAGAGCTTCATCTTATTGAGAAAGAATATGGGAAGAAAATATCGAAAACCAGCAAATGGCCAGTGGGCTCAAAGATAATCATTGACGAGTATTCCTAGGAGCAAGTCTTAAGTTTAAGATATTGTAGTTGGGAAATTGGCTTCAATAAAGACCTTTTGAACATAACACCAAGCCATGGTTTAAAATTATAAAAACAAAAAAGAGATGATCCTCGCCTTCTTATCTCTATCGCATTGGCCTACGTGAATCGCATTATTCCAATTAACATGTAACAACTCCTCATTTTGGGGATCCATTATTTTTGTTTGATATGTGAATTTTGGGGCAGTCTACGCTTATGGACCTCTTTTTGGGATTTGTTCTCTTTTAGTGTTCAATAACTTTTTATTAGGATCTGGAGTGGTAGCCGTGCTTTAGAGTCAAAGAGGGGCACAGTGCAAAAAAAGGTTAAGAACCCCTGCTCTATGTAATTTTGTAAAGAAAAACACAAATTTTTAATTATAGTCGATGCGTTTTCGAAATTGCAAAAAATCTTATTCCCACTTTAAAGCTGAAAAGCTGAATCTTCTACACTATTCAGATCAACAAGATCTCTTTCCAAGCTTTCTCACTACATATATATATAATATCTAGTGAGAAAGTCAGTTCAGGTCAGGTGTCTGTGTCTCTATATGTGTGTGTGTGTCTAAGCTTTCACTAAAATCTGCCAAAGAGTATTATACTTTACTGATGTCCTTTTTTAGTTTTTTTTTCGATTTTTTCAAAATTCGCTCAAACGATTTTGATTAAAATTAATAAAAATATTATTTATTAGATGATCTCTCAAGTGTACTAACCCTTATCCCCCCAAAATTGTTTCGTATCCACTTCTAATTAATTAAAATGGCTGTACATATAATAAATTAGATACCATAGAAAAGATAGGAAGACTCGTTGCCATGGTAACAAAATATAAATATTTTGCATTCCTATATTTAATAATAAAATAAATTTAATTGCCATTTTAATTAATTTCATTTCATTTTTTTTCTAATTTTAATAATTGATTAATACACACAAACGAAAAAGCTCTGAAAATAAAAGTTTAATATAATTGTAAACCGAGTTAAAAAATCTGATATGATAGCACATAACACTATTTTCTTTTCCCTAGGTGAGAGAAAGTTGTGAAATGTGGTGCGGCCACATCAGATTTTTGTCTTTAGAAGTGCAGACTATACCCATAACTTTTTTCCTTCCCTCTCTTTACTTCTCTGAGGGTTTAGTTTTTAAATAAAATAGGGATAAGGCTTAGCTCTATGAGTAGGTGAAGAGTTAATGTAAAACAAGCTTTAAGATTCTCTTGCCTCATACACCAATCTCTTTACCAACATTTTTATACGATTCCTGTGGATTTTTGATTGGTGCCAACAAACAAAAGACATTTCTTACCGGGATGTTTCTATAAGCTCTTGTCGTGTGGGATCTTCACTTAGGCTTCGATCTCTCGTTCTTTGACGTTCCAATTCCATTCTGGCTCTTAGTTCTACCATCCTCTCGGCATGATCTTGTCTAGCAGCCTCCTCCTTAAAAAGAAAAACATTTTATGAAATTCAAAAAAATAAATAAAAGATTCATTTGCACAAACCTCTCGTTTAAAGCCTTGTCGAAGTTTTTCTAATCTTATCACTTGTTCCGCTTTCATATCTTCGAGCATCATAATTTGTTCACGATCTAAATCCAAACGTTTTTCTTCCATTTCCCTTTCCAGTTCCATTTTCATTTTTTTAATTGCTTCTTTTTTTTCAATGATATGATCAGAATTTTCTAATTCTTTTAAACGGGTTTTTAATTCTGCATTTTCCTTTTTTAATTCATTATTTTCCTAAAAAAAAAAAAAATTACAAATGAATTTTTAAAAATATTAACAAAAAGAAAGTTTTTTCCAAATGTTACAATATTTATTTCAAAAGTATATTTTTGTGACCCGGAAAAAATATAATAATTTTTAATATATAAATAAAAAAAATTTTCAAAGAGCCAAAACTCTGAATTTTTTTTTTAAGTCTCTTTCAGCATCTAAGGCCATCCTTATTTATTTAAATTAATTGGTAGCCAATATATTATAAATAAATTCCTGTCGCTGACGAGAAGCGTACCACTGACTTTTGGTACGTGTGACGAGACCTCTATCTCTGCACCATGGGACTGACTTTTCAAAAAAAAAAAGAATTTTTGATTGTGGCGTAGACAAGATTCTGATATTCAGACGTAATAAAAAAAAATCTGATGTGATTAATCCCAGATCACAAAACTTTCTCTTATTTAAGGTAAGGAAAGTTGAGTGATGTGTTGCCACACCAGATTTTTTTGCGATCATTATATATTTCATATAGAGAAAGTAAAAAAAATTAATATATCTCCCTAAAACAAACTTAGTCCCGTATTGACCATAATTAAAAATAAACTTTTGAAATAATAGTTGAATTAATTAATAAATTAATAGGAAAATGAGCATCGATTATTATTTACTTGTCTTAATAAAATATTTTCGCTATTTGGAATTTGATCACATTGAATTTCAGCATTTGCAAATGTTTCAGTCTTTAAAGTAGAATAAATATCTTTTTTAATATTTTCAAGATTTTCTTTTGATTCTTTTTCCAATTTTAATTTTTCATTTTCAATCATTTCTTCTAATTCTTTTCTTTTACTGTCAATAAATTCTTGAATTTTTTCATTATTCTCCTTTTCAATTATTTCTCGTTGTTTGTTTATTTGTACTTGTAATTCTTGGACATTTGTTTGATTTATTTCTTGCATTTTTTCTTTGATTTGACTGTCAAATTTCTTTTTTTCCACATCAATTAACGATTCTAGTTCTTGAGTTCTTTCGTTTATATATAAATTCAATTTTTCTTGATTCTCTTTATCAAATTTTTCTTTTTCATTTTTAATAGACAATTCCAATTCAGATTCATTTTGTAATATTAATTCTTGAATTTTATTTTTAGATTCTTTTTCAAGTTTTATTTTTTCTTCATTAAATAAACTTTCTAATTCTAATATATATTTATTTTTTTCCTCATCTAATTTTTTTATTTCTAATTGTTTCTCAATCTCTATTTTATCAGCAATTTCTTTTAAATCATCTTTTAATTTCCTCCTAAAATAAACCACTTCAGTTATGTGCCAATAGTAAATTAATTCAAAAGTGTTTAAAAAATACCTCAAATTTTTTTCTTCTTCGTTTATTTCTTCTTCTTGAATTTCTTCTTCTTGACCTTCTTTTTTTAATTCTTCATTCGTTTTTCCTCTGTTTTTTGTTTTAGGAGGCTGAAAATAATATTTTTAAAAATTTAATACAAAAAAATAAAACAAGGTTAAATATTAGAAAATACCTCAAGATTAATTTGTTTGGCTGATGAAAATTTTTCTACTTTTTCAGCAGTTTCTTGATTAGATGTCGATTCAGAATCTTCGATAGGATTTTTAATTTTTTCTTTTTTTAAAATATCATCAACTTTAATTAAATTAATAGTAAATCGATTCTTTGGAAGAGCGCTATCTACGGAACTAAATTTTTTATAAACAAAGTCAGGATCATAGGGTCGGGAAGCTTTCGTTTCTGATATCGTAAATCTCCCAATTTGTGATTCAGAATTTTGTCTTGGAACGGGCTTGAATTTCGTGACAGGTTCTTTATGGAGATCTAGTAATCTTGCTCCTAACATTCCTATTTTGTGCATTTGATTTTCTTGTTCAGTCATCTTGGAAGAGAGATTTTGATTAGAAGAATCACTTTTATTTGTGCTACCTGTTCAAGAGAGTAAATCAATTCAATTAATATTTTATATGATAAATAAAGTTAACAATTACTCACTTAAATTTTTGCGTCCGATATATTGTTTTTCCTTTTCATCGTCATCCTCATCGGACCATTCATCATCATCATCGTCATCCTCTTCATCGATATCCTCCTAAAAGAAAAAAAGCGAAAAATAAATTTTATTTTATTTGAATTAATGGAGAATTTAAAATAATCAGGGTAATAATCTAGGAGATTTTGCAGAGAACTTTTGGATGCTTGATGAAAATCGAAACGAGACGTTTCAAGTCAAATTTATTGAACCATCATCAGTAGTGGATTCATCATTGAGTGTATTAGTGACGGCTGATGATGAGATCTGAAATGTCTGGCTTCTGCATTAAAAAAGCATACAGAAGCTTTAATAATGTGGCTGCTCCTGCTTTACATCTTTTTTAAACAAAATTTCAGCCATCTACACCGATCATAGGTTAGTAAAGACAACAGGCTCCAAAGTCGTCGCAATTTAATGTTGTTGTCCAATCCATTTGTTTTTGAAGTATTTTTGCTTTTCAAAATAATCCAAATCACACAAACATGGAAATCATTTAGTTGGATTCAGTAACAAAGTCCCGACATCAGGTAGTCCTCTCCCCAGTCAACTTCTTGTCTCGTTATTTTACTTCCATATCCTATCCTCATACTATCACTATACCTAAAATGTTATTGTCATGATCCAATATACTCTATTATTCCAATGATCCCCAACTATGTTTTCCAACATGTTAGGGTTAGTACCTTAGGTTAAAAACCACACAAATTGTCATCTAATGTCTATCCCAGCTCCAAACGATGTTGACCATTCTCCCAAGGTGATAATCATGTTTTCCTTCCCTTAGGCAAACTAAAAATTGTGAGGTAGGAGAGAATTGATTATAATAGAAAATAAAATACGTGCCTCAATATCTTCTGAATCGGATATGTTGAAATTTATATTAGTTAATTGTTTATCTAAATCAAATCGCACACTTTTCTTTTCTTCTTCTAACTCTTGTTTTCTCCATTTTTGTTTATCTTCGTCTAAAAAAAAATTTTTGTTAGAATTATAAAAAAAAAATATCTTAATAGAAATTATCTTCAAATATCTTCTGTGCTGGTTTGCTATAGATTAGTAATTGGATTTGATGGAGGCGGGAGTCCCAGTGAGCAGCCAGAGGATTAAAATAAAAAAAATATAGAAAACAAAATATATATTTTTTATTTTAATTCCCGCCTCCATTAAATCCATTTTGAAATCATTTTCATTAAATTGAAAGAAATACTTAAAAAAAGGCTGAACTCACTAGAAAGTTGCGTGGGGTCGGCATCCCACAAAGTTTTTTCCCTGAGAATACTTTTAAGATGCTCATCTTTGCTAATTTGAGAGAATTCATAGACTGGTTCATGATCTAAACCAGGCGTTGATGCGCTTAATGGTGAATTATCAGTCTTTTGATTCGATTTAAGAAATTTGGCTCCATCCCCAGATAGAGTGAGCTCTCCTTTTCTATTCATGCCCCTTGGATGCTTCTCCTGGGCTAATTTCCGATTCACTTCTATTGGTTTCAGTGGAGAACTGATTTTATCCACGTCAATACTCTCAGTGATAAAATCTTTTTTTGCTATTAAATCTAAATTCAGTTTTAATTTGGCGTCATTTTTTTCGAAAATTTCTTTTTTAACAGCTCCGGTGTTTGTTCCAAATGCAATTTTAGTTTCAGGTTTTGTTAGGGGCGCGAGAGTCTTTTTCAAAGAAGTCTGAAAATTAAATTAAAATTAAAATTCAATTTTAAAAGAATTAACTTAATCAAAAATATATATATATATATATTCTTACTAATCCAGATATTTTCTCGGAGAAATCAAATGATTTTGTAAATTGCATTCCCGAGTCTTCAAAACTTTTTAATTCTTCTCGCGCCGAGGTTTTTGAATCCTCATCTCCTTTAGAAATTCGAAATTCATTAATGATAATTTTCTATCTGCTAATTAATTATTAAGCAAGTTTTTACCTGCAGAGCTGTAACTCTCTGATCGAAGTTTCGTAATAAGATTCCTGTATTTCGCATCAAGGGGATGCTCCCACGAGGATTCTTTTGTTTTGGAATTGTAATAAAATGGCTGTTGATATTTTTGATCCAAGCTGAAATTTAAAAAAAGGAAAAAAATAATAATAGTTAAAATATAGTGGAGTAGTAGTAATGAAGATGTTACCAAACTGTCCAGTCCTTTGGCAAAGGCTGCATAAGCCCATCCTTGGCATAGGGTAGCAAATGTGGCTCCGTGTCAGGATTAATTCCAATGCTTTTAGCAAATTGGAGAATTTCTATAATAGAGAGAGAAGAATATTTCCTTGATTAAAATTATATTAATTCGTAATTATTCAGAACAAAAAATGGCTTTTTAAAGAACTTAAAGCCGCCCTAATTTGGGCTGATTAGAAAAAAAATTGGAGGGGTAACATTTACATGAAAATACTCTCACTCGTAATTTGCCACATATCGGGAATTAGGCTCTGGGTTAATTTTTTTATTCTAGCTGAAACCAAATTATGCTAATAAAAAATTTGGACTTTTTATCTTTTTTCTTTTGGTTTCGTCTGGGACGCAGGAGATTCTAGAAATTTCCCAACCAGGATTTAAGAAAAGAGACTTTCCCCTTGTTCTCTTTTGAAAGTTTGGCTTTTAAGGGTAAATATTTGTTTGTTCATCCTAATTTTTTGTCCCGGGAGGGCCTCTTATAGTTGTTTTAAATTTTTTTCGAATATTTTTTAAAGGACCCAGAGTTGCATTAACAATTATATTTTATATACATATATATATATGATCTATATATATATATAGATCAAATTTTTTTAATTTAAATAAATAAAATTAATTTTTCAATTGGCGACGTTGTTCCCTCCCATTTATTTATTTTATTCTTTTTTGATAATTTAAACGAGTCAGATGAGCGGAAAAATAATAAGTAGATAATTATGTATATTTGTCTTGTAGAATATAAACCTAAGCAAATGGCAAACAATCACCCCAAAGAAAGTTCTATCCGACCCTATATGATACTATTTTTATAAATTAGTGTAAGTTTTTTTAAGAATTATTAATCTCTCCCTAGGTGCATCCTCCATTAATCTTGAATATTCCACACAAATTTTTTCATATTTAATTGATAATATAAAGGTTGGATTGAATTTATTTATTTATAAAATAAATAAAAAGGAAGAAAGTGGATGAGACTTAAGAGTAGAGGTTGTTATTTGAAAAAAAAATGATATTCTGAGTTACTTTTTATAAAGATTGTTTTATTTGAGTAATTATATATAAGTACATGTAATTTGAAAAATCAGAATGTGCATCGGTAAGCTTGGACAAGAATATTTCTCTCATATTAATATAATATAATGTATTTATAAAAATGGCTTGGGATGCTAAAAATTTGAAATAAAAAATTAAAAAATAAAATTAAACAAATGTTTAAGAGAAAACTAAGAATAGGATATTCAAAGGAAAAACCAAAAAGACTATATACTTGATTGTTATTCTTGGGAGAGGGCAGGTTCAGTTCCTTTATATGCATATATTTATATATATCGGAGATCGATAAGCATATAAAGGCTTTTTTTTATTTTGACTCTCCCAAGAATAACTGTTTCACACAGCCACCAAATCTCTTCTATATACCTGATTGTTTTTCTAAAAATTAATGTTTATAAGAACTAAAGGGTAGAAATACAGGGAGGCATTATTTCAAATTTGTTTTGGGGGAGAGGGGAAGTCAAACTACTAATTGGGACCCAAACTTATAATTAAATAAAAGATAAATCTTTCTAGGCCTTGGTAAGGGAGGGAAGTTCCTCCCCAAATGATTTAGTTGGCAATAATTCATTATAAAATTAAATAATTTCTTTGTACAAAGGTATTTACAAATTTTGATAGCATTTTTTTTTTTTTCAAAGCAACGAATTTTTTTTTAAAAAGAATAAATAAAAATTGAGAGAGACTAGAATTAAGAAGCCGATCCTTCATTTTCCATGTCTCATAACTTTATTATTATTTTTTAAGTTGTAAAATTCCAAAAGATAAAAATAATAAATAAAGTTATGATGTGTCCTTAATTCTGATAAGTTTATTTTTTGGCAATTATTCATAAGCCAATCAGCCACAATTACAAGGTTTACAAAAAATGTAAATATAATTATATAAAAGAATATTTTACACATAACAAATAAATATTTAAAATCTTGATGTTTATTCTTCCAAAATTAGAAGACGATGTCCATGGCAGAAACGGAGAGCAGAAATATCTTCAAGGTTCGGTGTTGACAGGAAATGATTAAGAGAAATAGGATTAAGAGAAATACGATCACGGAAATTTGGGATCATCTTTATGGATTGGTTTCATTAGAAAGCATATAAAGGAGATTCAGATTCGCAATGGAGGGAACAAAGAGGGATCGGCATAACTTATTTTCTGAGTTGATAATCCAACATTTCTATCTACTTTTGTTTTCTTTAATGATTAAATTCAAATGTTTTTTAAAAATAATTGAATAAAAATATTTTTTTTCTTAAAAATATAAATTATTTTATATATGCTCACTTGATTCTATTGACTTATGGGTTTCATTAATATTAAAAAAAAAAAAGACTGACATTTTATTGATTAATTTAGCATTTATTTAACATATATTATCATTTCTCTAATAAATACAAAAAGAATACAACTAAATAACAATATATCTAAGTATATATAGAAATAAGATTTAAAAAAAAACATTTTTTTTACTTATTTTTAAAAAAATATAAAATTGAGAGTATTTAAAGAAATTGAGAAAAATTAATTTTATTGATTCATATAGATTTTTTTTTATTCAAAAAATAATATTTAATTAATTTAATTGTTTCTATATTATATTATAAAAACGATAAATAAAAATTCCTAATTTAATGCTATAATTATTTTAAAAAAATAAGTTATGAAATATTTCACCAAAGAAAAAATTTAAAAATAATTTGAAATTAAGATGTAATAATTAAAAAATAAATTTAAATAAAAAGATTAAATTGTTTTTTTTTTACCTTCTTCAGAAGGGATGCTGTTTTCATCAAAAATT
Source organism: Anisolabis maritima (assembly GCA_010014785.2). Taxonomy (NCBI): domain Eukaryota; kingdom Metazoa; phylum Arthropoda; class Insecta; order Dermaptera; family Anisolabididae; genus Anisolabis; species Anisolabis maritima. Next base: position 15,725 of record JAAAKE020099044.1, read on the forward strand.
TCCTGACATACAATCGTCCGCGATGAAGGAGAAACGCTCATTTTCTAGATGCATGTTCCGTTTTTAATTATTATTAAAGAAATCAATAGTCCTAGATTGAATTATATACATCCTTTCTTCATTTTATATTAAATTTGTTATATAGCTAAATATATAAACTACGACATTTATGCAAAAGTGAAAAAATAAAACTAGAGTGCAATTGAGATAAGAGTTGATTATCGATTTAATAAAAGCTGTGTGAAGATTGCAACGTGATCACAACGGAACTAGTTCAAAAGAACGAAAAACTAACTTGTGTTAAAAGATTGATCGTTCCATGTCAGGGTGACCGTTTTAAAATTTAATTTAATACCAAGAAAAAAATTAAATTAAAAATATAAATATTGAGTAAAATTTTTTGTCCTATTTATAAGTGATTTCTTAATACCTTGTTATCAAAAAAAGTGAAAAATGAATCTAGATGAATGAATAGACGCAAAGAAAGCCATGATTGTGATCATTATTCTTGTTCATGCATTGACGATTTAAAATGACAAATCGATTTTGAGGAATGTATGTAACTCGAAGGTGCCCTGCAAGAGGGCTGGCTTCACGTCTAAAGGTCCATGTTTCGCTTCCCGTCCTGAGCAATAAAATCTTATTTATATTATATTGGCTACCAATTAATATAAATAAATAAGGACGAAGACTAAATGGCCTCTGATGCCGAAAGACTTAAAAAAAAACTCGAAGGCTCGATGACCAAATGGAACGAGTGATTTGAGTAAGGATAGCAACGACTATTAAACGAGGGAAAATATTTCAAATCATTTTATAGCGATATAAAAATTATTTTGATCATAAATACTAATAGAAATAAAATTGATTTTTAAAATAATATGGATATTATTTTTCTAAATTTAATATTTACCGAGTTGTTTTTTTCGGCAGTAATTACAATATAAGCATCTAGCATGAGACAGAAAATATTAACAAGGCTTATATAATTTATTGCAGTTTTAGAACTGTCAAAATTGTAACATTAAGAAACAGAAAAATTTCATTGAGGAAAGAAAAGAAGAATTTTAAGAAACTTTTTTTATTTTAAATTTTTTTAATAAATGGAAATACATTATTGAGAAAGAGGTTGTTGTTTGCTCTTGGTTCGAATTTGGGCAGCAATTCGGTCAAGATCTCTCCTGCCCTGAGTGGTCAATCTTCGACCACCATCAGGAGTCTTTTCAATCAATTTACATTGTTCTAATGATTGAAGAGCTTTACGAGCGACTCCACCGGCTCCCCGGCAAAAATGGGATGGGCAAACTCCATTTCGTTGGCGACCTAAAAAAAAGAAGAGGAAAACAAAAATAATTTAATATACTTAATATAAGTCTTTGACGATATTGAATTATTAAAGAATTGATTTTGTGGAAGGATGGCAATTAACTATTATAATACAAAAATTTCAATCTTATCCTATTTAAGATATTGAAGTAAGTATTTTATTTTTTATCAAAATGAATTCCGACCTCACTTCTTAAAATTTTTTATGTAGTTGCTTAGAAATAAGGAAAGCAGGTTTATCAAAAATGTATGTACAGGTGGATAGAGCAGCTGTTTCCAAACTTTTCTAGTCATGGACAAAATTGTTGTTTGCTCCTTGGATGGACATTAGATGACAATTTGTGGATTTTAGGCAGAACTCTATTCCGTGAGAGGACTAAATGTTGGAATATCAGAGATTTTCTACTGATTGGAGTATTGTGAAAAGCATTTTTATTAACTTTTAGATGTAAGTCGATTATTAAATCACATTGTTTTAGTTTCTGGTTTAATTTCTCTGGTTCTTACTTATGATTATTTCATGAAAGCTTATTTTTAATCGTGAAATTTTATTTAATGATGGTGAGGAAGCAACTGTCTCTTCTTGGGGAAAGAAACGGGAGTATAATCCCAAAAAAGTTACTCTCTGGAATCTTTACGTTACTTATGGTTATTAATCGAATTTTTATATTTTTTATATTAAAAATAGAGGGGTTAAAATGCCTTTGGTAACCCCCAACCACAGTTACGTCAATGTTCCAGAGTGTATGAGTCAATATAGCCATTCCAATTATTCCAACGCCTTTTGGTTATATGAGTGTTTGAAAGAAGATATTTACTATAAATTAAAATACTATAAATTAAAATAATCATAACCAATGAGAAATTTGCCGACATCAATTTGGGAAATAGAAAATGGGTAAAAAATTATTCACATGATTCACAAAAAATAAAACAGAAATTGAGTTATTATAAAATATATAATTTAGTTTTTTTTTTTTAATCAGAACATGTAAGTGATTTTTTAATCATTTTCTATCGCCCAAATTAATCGGAATTTTGCCACCATGGTATATTGGTATATTCGAAAACAATGCAATAATTAATATCGTAAAGTCACATTAAATTAATTAGAATTTAACAAATTAAATTTTTCATTTGCTATAGTTAAATAAAACAAAAAAATATTCTTAAAAATTATATCATACTATTTTATCGTTATTTTAACTTTTTTTTTTGTAGCTATGCTATTAATCTTAGTAATGATTAGTGATTATATTATACCTCCGAAAATTTTAGTTACGGCTCCAACTCCAACTGGTGATCTAAAATAAATATGACGAGCTAAAGCGGCACATCGGGTATAATACCAATCTTCATCGTATGGGGCTAACTCCTTGAATCTCGCACTCTTCACGATATCCACCCATTCGGGCACTTTCATCTTTCCAGATCTATAAACAAACAAATGATTTTTAATTAGATAATTCAACAAATTAGTATATTTAATAACTTACTTTTTTAAGAAAGCTGCGAAAGCTTTAACAAATTTTTGTTGATCAACATCTTTTAATGTAAAGGACACCATCTGAAAAAAAAGAAAAGTTAGGTTAAATAAGTTGGCCGCGTGGTGCTTTGGTAAATGAAAAATTTTATAGTAAATTTAAAATTTTATCCATTTAGTAAAATCTTATTTAATTTCGATTGTAATTATTTTAAAAATTGATATTTAAATAAAAATTAGAGATGAGAAAATAAAAAATAAATTTTAATTAATAAATACATGACATACCTTGTTAGTTGGTGCTATGAAAAAGAGTCAGAGAGTATGGAAAAGGTGAAATGTC
>JAAAKE020099055.1:0-18870 GCA_010014785.2 Anisolabis maritima
GGTCCACATGACCTTCATACGCTCAATAACGCCATCTATGAGCGAACAGCGGATTTAAGCTTGTACACCTGGTAGAAGGTAAAAAATTAATATAAACACCCAAATATACCATTCCGGGTTAAAATTTCCAAATGAGTGAAGAAGAGGAATAGAATCATTTGCAATAAAATTAATATTGTTATTTTAAACAAGTAATTGAATCAACGTATTTCTGTTAAAAAAATGCAGTGTGAAAATAGAAACTCATTTTGCGTCTCAAGACTTTGTGAAGTGGAATAAATATATCAATTGGACTACCGTTGGTGAAAATTAATTTTTTTTGTCATTTAAAATTTCACAAAAATAAAATCAATTAAAAAGAAAATTTATAATTCCAGCCGACAATATATCATTTTAATGTGAATATTTAATTTTTTAAAAAAGGTGCCTTCTTTCTGGTGATCCAAGAGCCAATCAAAATTCATGTGAAATAGATATTGTTAGGTCATTAACACATCATCAGCTAATATTTGTGAACATTTAATTCATTAAAAAAAAAAATTATTGTGGCTTCACTTTGAAGATGTTACAAGTTGCTGGCCTTTTAATTTATAATGCAGCGTTTATTAAAGTGAATAATATCCTGTAAAATCCTTCGTTTTTCCGAAAAGTAATTATCAAAAAATTAAACCTGTTTGTGAAGATTAAAAATTCAAGCGTCCTTTCATCATAAGCGGTAGGATTTACCTTAATTTTATTGTTTTTATTAAAAAATAATCAAAATATTGTAATTATATTTATCTTATTATCTTTAATAAAAAAATGCCGGTATATTTTTTGCTATATGGAGTTTTAAATTGGAGCATGATCAGCATTAAGGGTTGGAAGGGACAAGGGGAGCTCAAACCCCTATTCAGTAAAATACCACTTGGTGCTCAACGCCCTGGAAGGCAAAACCACGGTTTTCGTAAGTCTACTTACCAGTAAATTTTCATTTTTTTTGAAGAGAGTTCCCACACTCAATCTTTAATTTTAATGAGGTCTAGAATAAAAATTCCTTAAATAATTCAAGTTACACCATTATCTAGGAGTAAAGTAGCCAGGATTTTTGTTTGGGTGTTTTTTATTTTTTACAATTGTTTCTTGTTCGAAATTAACTTTTTTTTGTGTATTTTTTACTTATTTTCCTTATTTTTTTGTTCATTTGGTCTTGTATTTTGGAACTATTATCAATTTGTGTCAAAGCATTCTCTGACTAAATTGAAGCATTTATTATATACTAATGTCAAATCAAATAAAAACTTTCGTTAATTTTTTATTATTCATTGATACCTTTGATGCTTATCAATTATAATAACAAAATAACTTATAAACCTAAATAGGGTCTAAAATATTACATTTTTTTTCTGTAAAAAAACGTTTAGCTCGAAAATACTTACTTGGCAAGCAGATGCATCCAAAGGAATGGGTTCATCAGCATCTCTGTTATGAATGGTAACAGCAATTCGAGCGGGATGTGGAATTGGAAGCGGAATTGGTAGCATCTCAGCACTATAAGTCCTTGGACGACGTTTCCAAGGACGCCAGGGCCCGTTATTTGAAGTGGTGTTCTCGGGTATTTCGGGACCCTAAAAGAAACCATACAAATGAATATTAACTTAACGAAATAACAATTGAGAAAAAAATTGTCTTAAATTTTAAACTAATTTTTAAAGAAAAAAATAGACAACCAAGTAGCAAAATTTTTCCTAAATAGAGTCGGCAGAATGAATAGCTTCAAATTTAACGAAATATAGCGAAAATTGTATTTTATTACTATTTTTCGAAAAATTGAAATAATAATATAAGAACCTGTTCAACAGATCCAGGATTGTTGGCGGTATTTATGTTTACACTAGTAGTAGCATCTTCGGTGGGGGTAGCTGTAGTTACTAAACCAAATACACTTGTTGTACCCGAAGTGCCAGCGGCAATACTTGCAGCCAATGATGGTCTAGTTGCAGTAGCTGCATTTGCCCGTGGATTGAATGCAGAAACCTAAAAAAACATTCGAATTTTTTTAAAGAAGAAACAGCCAAAAATTGGGTTTTTTATTATTTGATAAAAAATTTGACTTTTCGACTTTTTGGTCGATTATTCAAACCAGACTTCATTTATTTTTTTATGTTAAATAAATTGTTTGTTATTAAAAAAGATTTTTATTAATACCTGTAAGAAAGGAGGATCGACTCTAATATTTCCTCGAGGAGCAAATAGGGGTCCTAATAAATCAGGCCCAGGAGGACTCCAATGTCTGGTCAAAGCTTCATATCTTGATAAATCTATTTGTGGGGCTGGACAAAGTGGGAATCGTGTATCTGAATCGTTTAATGGTGTAAGAATATCGGCACCAAATGTATCAGCGAGGAGAAGGCCGGCTAATCCTAACCAATCCCCTCGTGGAACCCCCTATAAAAAAAGATTATTTATTTAAAATATTGTTTCATTAAATATTTATTGAAGAATTATCTTACTTTAGCTTCCCAAAACTCATCTTCATTAAGTGATAGTCGATTAATGACCCGACTAGGATAAAATTTCTCTAATAAGGCAGCTCCTTGGTGTAAAGCTGTTTGAAGATCATTAGTAGTGAGTCTTACTCGAGACCGCACCCGAGCAGCAAGACCTGTATGTAAAGCTCTTCGTCGTTCTGCTACTCTATCATGTAATACAGCTGTAAGTTCTCTAGCTTCCCTTTCAAGAGATCTGAAAGTTGCAGATCGAGGCGCCAGTTGTCCACCAAATGGACCGAAACAAGCCTCTACAAATTGCCTGAAAATTAAGAAATTAATTAAAATAAACAAAGTACATTAAAGATTTGAAAAATTTAATACTGATCACAACAGGAGTAGTAAGAAAACTCTTTCCCTAGGAATTTACCGAAACTGTCTTTGAGGCTCTCCAATGAGCTTTTCTGCGCGTTGTTGAAAAGCTGCAAGTTCGTCAAGTTCAAGTCGAGCTTCAAGAGTGGCTATAGCTTGCTCAGGTCCAATGGCCAAGAAATATCTACTTCCTAGACCGGGTCCCGCAACTCGCTTTGCTACTAAACTATCACCAGCAGGAACACGTCCCCGTTTTTTAATGAGTAGATGATAAGCAGCCGAGTCCCAAATTCGACGAGCAGCCCAACGAGAGATCCCCACTGAAAATATTAAAAAGTAATTTTAAACTCGAATTATATTTATATATATTATTAAATAATTACCTGCAAGAACAGCTAAAGCAGCCAAAGGGCATAGAAAAAGAGCAACGAAGAGACAACCCAAAGGTTGGCAAAGCCCTTGAATGAGGATATTCCATATGATTGCTTCGCCAAGGATAAAAAACCTAGGAACAAATAAAATAAAAAAGAAAAAAAATAAGAAACAAGTGAAAATTTTTTGTTCAGTTATTATTATATATACCTATTTCTAGTTACGGGGTCTGGACAATCCCAATCGTATATTATTGCCATAGAGAGGTGGAAGACCAACGTAAGAAGAGGCATCCAGAGAGGTGCAGTAAACATAAGAGCTAAACTAGCTCCTGTGGTAGCCAAACAAATTGCTGGGAAAACTATGATTAAAGTCAAAGTGCCGGCAATTCCTTTTCCAGCATAATTCCATATTTTATTAGCATGTCTTGTGACGCCTTTGCCAATAAAACCTAAAAAATAAAAAGAAAAAACATATTTCCAATAAAAAAATAATAAATTTTTTTTTATTTTCTTCATAATTTGTTAATAAAATAAATTATTTTTAAATGTTTCAATAAGATAAAAATTACCTGTATCGGGTTGTGTTTCAAAATGGGTTCTAGATTTACTAATATGACGCCATAATGATGTTAATCGCGAGCAGAGGGTTGGCGTGCGAGAAGATTTCCGTGGAAATAATGTCCCATTCACTTGACTTAATTCAAGATCAGGCATAAATGGTCGCCGACAACAGAGAGCACGAATGGAAACAGGACTACACCATGGTATCACAACCTGTTGATAAAAAAATTTATTTAAATGCAAAGATTTATATTTTCGAAGATAATTCTAAAATTACCCCTAGAAAAAACATTGCATTTAGGGTCCAAGTATAAGTCCTAAGACAATAATTGGCCCATCGCCAGAGAGGCCATCGAGTATTTGTAGAACGGACACGAGCTTTTTCAACAAGAAACACTGGTTGACTAGGGTCGGATCGAGGCACTGTGATGCTTGTTGCTTGGTTAGATACAACCGTCGGTATTAACTGTAAAAAACATATAATTATTGAATGTAAATGAAGTGTTCAAGAATAAAAATAAAACTCAGCTAATCAATTTACCTCACTTTGTCCTTGGAAAGAACGTCTAACTAGCCATTTTGTTGGCATCCAGATTGGAGTTTGCCAAAGGAATGTTCTAGTCGGTTGTCGTACTTTTCTTAATTCTTTTCTTAGGACAGGCTCCATTTCCCTCATGAAAATTAAATCTCTATGCAAAAAATAAACCGCCTGATGAAGGCTATGACTGGTACAAAGAGCAAGTGCTTCTTCATGTGCTGACCACTGGCTCTCTGATATAAAATGAGCCTAGAATAAAAAAAGGAAATATTATTTAAATTGAAATATATATATAGGTTATATTTAATTCGATTATTTGGCTTTAAAATTTCTAATAATCATTTGAAGATAGAATTGGAATTTTTTCTAAAATTACCAATAACTTAAATGCAGCCTTGATTCCCTTGACCCCCATAATATACATTTTTAATTTATAATATATTTTTTTTTTATTGCTGAATTGGTCTCAAAATTTTGTATATATTGTTTTTTTACATTGATAAATGTTAAACTACAAATGTTTTAAAATAAAATTTTCTTAGCAAAATTTTAGACTAATTGAACAATTTGATCTCATTCGAAAATGCCTACAATTCCGAATGTTTTAAGTTTTAAGTCTAGATACATCATATTAGGTCTATTTCATCTGGATATATTTCATTTTTATTAAAAGCACAAGGCCGGAACGATTTTAATCATATAGAATATTTTTATATTTCTATGAAAAATTTTTACAGGCTTCCCGAAATAAAGGAAGATTAATTAAGAAGGAGGATATAAATGGAGTTTATTTACTTCGGCACGAGTGAGTCTTCCACGAAGCCAAGGAGCAATCCTTGCCCTAATTGGGTACATATCATGAATACGTTGACGAAGAGATTGTTGAGCACGAGATAAACGTCTTCGTACAGAATCCACTGCCTGACACATTAGGACAGCTGCTTGGGCCTGGTTTACAAGTAACTGAGGAATTCCTTCACCCAAAGCCTGAAGTTCAGGACTGAAAAAAAAATTTAGATTATGCATTATATCACCATAAGGAGTAGTAAGTCATAGGGAGGAAAGAAAAGGATAAAAAAATAAATGAGATATTTTACCTAGCTAAAATAGCAGCATATACCCTGGATAAATATTCTCGGGTGACAGCTGCATTGGCTTCTCGTTCCAATTCTTCATCAGCAAGTTTTCTAGCTCGCAATTCAGCTAACAATCTTTCTCGAAAATGTAGAAACCATCCACGTGCTTCTCTTTCAAGAATTCCATTTAGTATTGGTAAAGCTCGTCGCATCAATTCCCGAGAGAAAAGACGCAGATCAACTTCTAATCGCTAGAAACACCATAAAAAATTAAAGAGTTAGATGAAATGAGAAAAGGAAAAACACAATACTTTCGATCTCACTTTAATAATAAATATTCACCAAATTCGTAAAAAGAAGATTTATTGGATAATCCTTTTCACATATCCAAATTTAATTAATTCATTAAATAGTAATTTCTAAGTAATAAGTAGATATTGGAATAAATATTTTATCTATCAAGGAAATAAAATAAATGTTGAAAGATTTTCAAAATAATTATAAATAAACTGTTGTAGCCAGTATACTACCAACCGTTATCTCAAAGAGTGTAGATCTGTTTGTCTGATCATAAGTTTAAGCAAATTCAGTAGAATGTATTTTTATGAAATTTCATATCTAAGCGTCAACAAACTCAATTTGATAAACATTTCCCATGTTTAAGGAAAATTGTTTATTGAAGAAAATATATATTAAAAGTGAATTAAGAGTATATTGCTAATTCCTTAAGATTTTATCTAAGGTCGGTATTCAGAATAGCTCACTTCTGTCTTCACGGAATTTTTCTGAGCTTTTTATAGCAGAAGAATTTCTTGAGTTAAAATTTTTCTTGTCTGTTAAACTAAGAGATCTTTAAATTAGCGACTTAAGAAATTCTCTTTAATTTGAAATTTTTCTTATATGGGCCTAAAAGTTTTTCTATTGAGATATTTATATCTGAAGCTTAAATAAGAAACTTTATAAAAATCAGTTCATCCAAATTTGTTAATTCTTGTTCCAAATAGCCTAAATGTGCTTATTATTAAAAATTTCGAAAAACAAGATTTCTTATGATTAGAATATCTCCCTTTTCTATTGTAAACTGTCCGTAAAAAAAAGAATATCGTTAGTAAATAAATGTAAATAAAATTTACCTGAATAATACAAAAAAATAAAAATTAGTAGCTTTTTGTTTAGTAGAACTAATTAACAACATCTAATTTAATTTAGGGTCTATATATACAAAATAAATTTGTTCAGGTCACGTAATCTTGTGAAAAGCATAAACTTATATAATCCAAATGTAAATAGAAATAAATTACAACTCTGTGCGCTGAGTTTGTAAAGTGATAATAAATAGATTGAATACCTTTGGGGTGAGAAAGAGGTAAGGGACCGGGACGGGGGCGGCTGATGATTCCTTTTCAAGAGGAAACTTTTCCGTAGCAGCCCTTCGCAATTGTCGACGCACAAATGCACAAAGAGCATCAGCTGCATCTTCTAATTCAGGTCGAGGCACAAGTTCGGCGACAAGAAATCGAGATCGCTCTTCACGAAGACGGGCTTCCAAATTGAGAGGTTTTGACGCTGGTAAACCGAAGAATAAATCAAGAAGACGTGCCAAACCTCTACCAAAAGCGCATAATGATTGTCGAACACTAAAACAAAAAAAACAAAAATTTATAAAATTTAAACTGTAGTAACAGCAAAATTTTATACCAAGATAAAAAAAATTTCGAGGCTGCTATATTGAGAGTCTGAATATTATCTTTTTTCCAGGGGCCCTGTATTTGCATGCCAATTCAAAATATATGCAGCAGTTGTAATAATTCGCGAATAACAATTAATTAAACTATGTGCGTATATATTTTTATTTAATAAATATCCTTAAAAATACTATATTTAGAACATAGAGACATCCGGATCTCAGGAAAAATTTTTTTTTAAAGACTTTTTCGGCATCTGAGGCCATTTAGACTCCGTCCTTATTTATACCAATTGGTAGCCAATATAATATAAATAAATTTTTGTCGCTCAGGACGGGAAGTGAACCACTGATCTTTGGTACGTGAAGCGAGACCTCTACCTCTGCACTAAGAGACAGGATTAATTGCCAATTTAATTTTAATATTATTTTTATAATTATAATAATTGATTAATACACTCAAACAAAAAATCTCAAAAAAAAAGAGCTAAATAAAATTGTGAACTGGGGGAGAACAAAAATTTTGGACCTGGGCGACAGAGCGACTCTAAGACGCCGCAAATAATATCTCAGTGACGAAAATGTCAAAATCTTTTTTTTTTTGTGGAAATCTCGTGTTGGAAAACAAATGCAATAATTGATATTGTATAATGGCGAATCAGTGACCGTTGTTGATGTCGTTGGTTGGTTGTCTCTTGTCCTGATTACGAGTCAAACGATGTCCCAACATGCGGGAAGGCCAAACCAAACCGAGTCCTTACAGGCTGAATTGAGCAATTCACTCATTCCATCCCGCTTACTAACTACGACTTGTTCAACCCAAAAAATTCATTTTTGTATAATTAAGTTACGAAAAGATTAGTTTCTGATTAGAAGATCTCTTTCGCTTGGCGGAGAATAAATAAGAAAGAGACAACGAAATTCCAAAATCGCCCCCCCCCCCCCTCTCCTCATCAATTTTAGTAAAAAGAACAAACATCCTTAGAATATGAGATGGGACCGCTCTGTTGACCATTTTATATAAATAAATTATATTAACAAAAAAAGTCAATACCTGTCACTTGGTGAAGCGGTAGAGGCGAGACGCCTTACATACCAAAGGCCACTGGTTTGCATCCCGTCTTGAGCGACAAAAATTCCTTTATATTATATTGGCTACCAATTAGTATAAATAAATAAGAACGAAGTCTAAATGGCCGAAAATGACTTAAAAAAGAAATCAGGGATTCAATTTTTTTATAGGCCACTTTGACTTCACTTTTGTTTCCCGGAGGCCACCTATCCGAGGTTCAGTGGTGCTTGTCCTTGCTTAGAGACACTGACCTCGGTGGATGCTGCTCTTCTCTACCCGAATCAAAAATATTAAATTACGGTAACGTAAATTTATCATGATATATTAAGAATAAATCACTTTCCATTTCATGAAATTTGGTCCAGAACTGGAAGTAAACGTCGTAATTATTACTACTAAGTTTCAACAGATTTGGGCGAGTGGATTTTAAGAAAATCGTGGTTCTTAATAAATATTTGGGAGAGTTTTTTACTATCCCCTACGGACCAATTCCTTTAAAATTTTAAGAGTTTCTTAAACTCTCCAAGAACTAAAAATTTATAAAGTTTCATCCTTATCCGATGAGTGATTCCCGAGATTGAAGTTAATAAAAAAGATTTATTTTTTGGGGTCCATTTAACTTGAAAGGTTTTTTTTCATGATCATAAAACTTCTCTTTAAGAGAATTGATTAAATATTTCGAAACTCCACAGTTAAGCATATTTATTTATTTTTTTTTTTCATAAATGTTGCCTCATATCATGAATCAAAATACAATTAAATAGAATAAAAATTACAAATTATATTCATACGAATTATGAATGGCCAAAGGCCCTTCCTTAATAAACTTGGGGCCTGGAATTATTATTATCTTTTACTCTAATGATATACAGAAAGATAACTATCCATTTCAAGATAATTCTAACGGTTTTAATATTTTCCAAAAAAAAAATAATAAACTTCCGGTTGAATTTAATGTCAGGCAAATTCAAGTCTTTAGTATTTACCAGAAGATGTTCGTTATTGCCTAAATAATACGAACACAAATAAAGTTGGATTTTTTCGGATATGGCCCGAACTTGTAATGACATGCAGCCAGGAGTCAGAGAGAATGAAAACTTTAAAAGGGGCTTGCGAGATTGTAAGTTTTAGGGAAGGTGTAGATCATGGGGGTTCTCGTTCTACTAGTCACCAGTTTAACGACATGGAGATGTCGGGACGATGACTCCCTTATGAAAAAAAAAGATTTTATTTTGAATATTTAATTTAATATTCCATTAATGATATTTTCACCATGCTGTTATAGAAGTTATTTTCCTCTTTTTAGTGTATTTTAAATAAAAATTTTTTTTTATACTTTTTAATTTTATATATTACTTTTTTTTTCAACATAAATATAACTACAAAAAAATTAAGAGCTTCTCGTAAAGGCGATGCAATCGTTGGGAATTATGATTTATTTTTATATTTATTTTCCATTAAACAACAAAAGTTGTTTGAATAATTATGTCTATGAGTTTTATTTTGCTAAAATTAATAATTATAGAAATATTTTGATTTTTCAGGATTGTACTTCAAAAGAAGTACACATGTAAATGGGTCGATTTTTTCCTAATAATGTTTTGTCATTGGAATTGAGCCAAAATACAAAATTTTAGATCTCCAGCCCATTTTGGAAAGGTTTAAAAAACAGACTAGAAGATGTTGTAACAGACAGACAAAGTAATTTAAATAAAAACGTTAAAAAAAAATCTGGTATGTCATATATTTAAAAGAATAAATGGAGATTAAAAAACAATTAAATTTAGAAATTAACATGTAATATTCACTTGATGTATGCAATGAGCCCTACTCCCACAGAGGCCGGTAAATGGAGGTCCAACCACCTCAATTATTAAAATTATAAAAAAATGAAACTTAAGAATTTTATAGTCTTATGAGTGTCAAAGAAAGGATTAAAATTTGATGCGAATCGGCCCCGGGGGGAGGTAAAAAAGGCCCCCCCTCCCCCCGCACGAAGGCGGAGTTGAGTCTTTTACAGAAGTGTCTCTGCATTGACACTTTTTTAAAGGTATTACCATACTATGGTCGTTATTCTACCGAAATTAAATCCATGATTCCTCCAAAAGCGCCGATTGGCCACAATACAAGGGAGTCGTCGTCGCAACACCCCCATCGTTAAACTCGCGACTCAGAGAACTAGTCAACTCCAGCCTTCCTTTATCCCCATCATCTCTTACACCCTCTAATCTTTTAAACTCCCGCTCTCTTCTCCTGATTGCATGTGACCCCTGGTTATTTTAGATCCGATGGACCATATACTTCCATACCTAAAAAAAAATCAATTTTTTTGCTGAAGTGGCCCATGGCCCCGGGAGTCGAATCCGGGATCTCCAATCTAACCGGTGCATCGATATGTTTCCTTTGCGCCAAATCACTGAATACTCGATCCACCAGAAAAAAAAATTGTTAAATATTAAATAGATCTCCTCGTCTCTCTTCGTTCTCTCCCGCCTGCATTTTCTCCCTTTCAATATAAATGCATTTTTTTAATCCTTTGAATATTTCTGCTCTTTATTGACATTTAAAATAAAAAAAATAAAATAAAAAAATTTAAACACATGTTTTATTATTCTATATATAAATGGATTGAGAATCCAACACACATCTGTGCTGAGAGAGAGAGAGAGAGAGAGAGAGAAACTCTTCCCATTTCTTTTTTATATATTAACTAATGAGGGAGTAGAATGAAGAGCCTTTTGAAGAGAGGAGAGCAAGAAATCAAAAATAATTTTTACTTTTCTCTAATAGAGAAAGGGGAATTATAATATTATCATTAAATCCTCTTTAAAAAAAAAAAAAATAACTTTACGTCAAAAGGATCCTAAAATATAAAAAAAAAACCTTACGTTTAGCTTATTTCTCTGTAACAACACATCGGACAAATGAATAATTCTAGGAGAGCCTAAGAAGATATTAAAATTTGGAATGAAACGATCTGCAGGTGACGGTAAAATACGATCCCATATATTTATTAAGAACCATGTTTTTCTCAGCATTCCCTGGATCAAATTTTTTGAAACTCTGTGATAATAATTAAAACATACATCTTTAGTCTTGAATTAAATTTCATAACAATCCTTTGAGTGGAAGAGGATTTATTCTTAAAAAAGATACGTCATCGCTCTGAAATTTTATTTAATATCTTTGACTTTTGACTTTTTTTTTAAATGCATTGAAATTAATAAAAAGATATTTCTTTAAATAAAAAGCGGTCCCATCCGATATGCCCAGGGTGTTTAAAAAGAGCAGGGAGGGTTTTGCAACTATCTAGTCAAAATCAAACCTCATTATCTTTTTGTTAATTTTAATCATGATATTTTATAGTTATTCTCCTAGCAGGACGGAAGAGAATTTAGAACATGTGGATGAAAAAAAATTTTTTTTTTTTTTTTCAAAATTTACTGCAAAAGTAAAATAAAAATGTCTTGAATTCCTTTTTATTAAATTATATTCAAGTCGTCATCATCATCAACTGTCCCCATTCAACTCGCACAAAGTCCCCGATTTACAAGCTAAGGAATTTTAATTTTATTTTTTTAATAAGAAGTTTTATATTGTGTCACTCTAATGACGTTAGAAGAAGGAGGAAGGGAGAGTTTCCTGTTTGCAATCTGGCCTAGGTTTAAATACCAACGTGAAAAATTCTCCTCTAGTTTTTATACTCTCCGAAAGATAAAGAAAAAAAGCGTTGGCGTCTAAGATATTTTTTTCAATAATTATTTTATTTCATTATTTTTCAAAATTGGTCCACTCGACATTTAAATGAAATGACGCCCTAAAATAAAGATCTTAAAAAAAAAAAGTCAGCAGTGTTTCTCAACCGGAGAGAGCCCCCTTAAGTAAAAAAACTAATTATTGAAACTAATGAAAGTGAAAAGATGCAAAAAAAAAAAATAACTCAAGATATAACCAGGGATGTCATTTCAGTTTAGTCACTTAGGGGGGGGGGGGCAGAGAAAATTACCCCTCTGACCCCCTTCAATTGACATCCGTGGATATTACGAGCTACGAGCTAAAATAAGATAAATAAGAATAAAAGTTCATCATGATACGTCACTGCACATAAAATTTTATGCTCTTTCAAAATAGTGAAATTTAAAATGAAATATTTAATTTTTTTGCTTTCCCGCATTATATATATATATATATATATATATATATATATATATGGAGGTATATATGAGAATAAATTAAAAAAACTTTCCTATGAATTAAGGCTTACAATGGAAATTGGAGCCCAAGTTCCCAAGAAGATGAATTTATGCTCCGTGACTACGAAACACCCGAGCTAAGGTCAATCCAATCCAATCCAATCCAATCCAATTTTTGTTTATTAAATATAAAAATAAAGACCTTCTGTGGAGTTTATTTATTTATTTATTTAATCAAAAAATCACGGGTCATACCTTTTTTACAATATATATACGTAAAAGAAAATACAGTTAAAATTATATTATATCTATTTATATAATTTTCAATAGCGGAGTGGCCGTCTGTTCGTCTATCACGCTCTGTTTGAACGCCTTCCTGAATTTTGCTCCATTATAGTGGACAGTAGTGTGACTCCAGGAAAAATAGTTGGGTCCCCAAATACCCATTTATGGGCACAAGAAATTTTTGAAAATCTCTCTATTGAAAAGCATTGGGAGGAATTAAGCCCTATCTTTCCTCAAGCTAATTGCTAATAAGAAAATAAATCTCTCAAATGAAAGAGCATCAAAATTGTTAGGAGTTG
This sequence comes from Anisolabis maritima, assembly GCA_010014785.2. Taxonomy (NCBI): domain Eukaryota; kingdom Metazoa; phylum Arthropoda; class Insecta; order Dermaptera; family Anisolabididae; genus Anisolabis; species Anisolabis maritima. Next base: position 12,923 of record JAAAKE020099055.1, read on the forward strand.
GGGGGAGTATATATTTCTTAATTATTAAATTTTTATTTTCTATTTATTAACAATAATAATTAAATCCCACAATCAAAACCAATGAATTTTCTTTATTCAACAATATGCTCATTATTATTAAATTATTATTTAAAAATTTTCTTCCTATAATTGATATTGATATAGACAGCTACCCCCTGATCTTTGGTTCAGAGCTAGAGGTCTTGTTTCTTGAGATCAGGGGTTCGCTTTTCATCTCAAGCGACAAAATTTATTTAAATTATATTGAGTACCAATTGGTGTGTGTGTGTGTGTCTAAATGGCTTCAGATGCCGAAAAAGACGATTAAAAAAAACAAAACTGTAATTCTAACTGATCAAGTCGGCCAATAGCTAGGGGGAAGGAGGGAAGAGAGGCACTAGACTGGAAATGATTTTTTTTTTTAAATTTAACTGAGGTAAAAGAAAGTTGCGCAACAACATGATTACCGCCAAAAGCGGGCCCAAACTCGCCCACATACTCACATATTTGTATCTTAAATATATTTGTATTTATATATTTATTTATAGTCTCTTTTCAGCTTCTGTGGCCATTATACTTCACAAATATATATACCACCTGGTATATATATATATTATTAATTATAAAAATTCATTTATTTGTGGCTACCGACGGTCCAGTGACACCCTGGTTCCTTGGGGCCAACCCATCCAAGGTTCAACGGTGATGGCCTTGCTTGGCATCATTGATCTTGGTGGCTGTTCCTCTTCGTCTAGACTTAAATAGTTATAATTATTAATTAAGATTGGTTAAAGTCCATATGTTGAAGACAAAAAAAAAAAAATTCCTCCTTAGGGGGATAGTTTTTATGAAATGTTTAGAGATTTTTTCAAATTTTCTCAAAAAAATATAAACTTTAGCCAAATAACAAATAATTTGCATAAGTAAATTGATTTCCATTGTTAATTCCAACAACTTTTATTTGAATCTTTTCATTTTTTGATTCCTGACTACGCCCTGGACACTTCATATCAAAATTCCTTCTGTCAAAATGAAAGAAAATCCAGGGGCTCCAGTGGATCTCGTTGTTGGTTCCTCCATTACATAATAATTAATCGATTGATTTATACAGCATATATACAAATTAAATTAAAAAAAAAGAAAGGCGTATATTAAATTATCTCGTTGAAAATAATTTTAGATTTATTCCATCATCATCATATTGCAATTATCCATCTCTTTTTTAAGGGAGTGAAGATAATTATCGTCTCTCTCTTTCTTTACACAATTAAATTTATCTATATCTTGAGGATCAAAATAAGATTCTATAACATAACCTCAATGAAGATGCACCAAAAAGGTTAAATTTTCAGAATCCAAAATAACTCTTTGTGAAGTCCTTTTCAGGGGGGGAAGGGCGGTTCAAGACAAATTTTATTTTCTCTTATCATTAAAGAGAAAATGAAAGAATTTTCCTTTCCCAGACTATTATAGTGTAGCCGATTGCGAATGCATTTGCAATCAATATTATGCCGAAGTAAGTAAAATTTTAAAAATTCTTTTGAAACTAACTTCATGCCTCACTTGAACATTAGTTTTTTATTATAAGTAATATTAATAATAATAGGAAGGGGAAAATATTCTGTTCATGAAAAAATTAACCCACCCACCGATGAAAAATCATCGTCGACCCCAAAAAAAAAATTCTTAATGTGCATAATGTGGCTTTTTTTTTATATATATATTTATATCCCTCGAACCGCTCATTGAAAAAGGACGAGACAACTTAATAACCCTAATATGGAGAAATGAAGGTAGGGGTAGCCAAATACTCCCAATGCAGTTATTCCGGAGACGTTTCAGTTTTTTTTTTTATTTAAGAGCCATTATCAGTCTTTTGAACATTACGTATATGCATATAGTAAAAGTCGAAGAGATTTTAAATTTGGAGGTCCCTCAGCCCTCCATAGCCGAGAGGTACTGACATTACCAATGTTGATAACGTTAAAATTCAAAGGGTGTGGGTTGAAGTAAATAAATATGCCTGGATTACAAGTATCGTAATAAATATATTGTGTATCGTTTCAAGTCTACCATATATGGTCTCAGATGCCGAAAAAAAGAAAAAAAATCGGACCTCAGGGGGCGGTAAAAAAGGCCCCTCATTATTTATCAAGGACCACGATTTTCTTAGTATCCCATGGACCAAATCTTTTGAAACTTAGGGGCATTAGCTAAAACGTTTGTCTCCAATTACCATATCAACCGTTGATTTCATTCTTATCTACGTCATCGTTCTGAAATTTCCTTTTTTTATAGGATTTTTTCCAATGATATAAAAATGAATTTGGATACATACAGGGTGGTCCAAAAGTCATTTCTCTATTCTATTACTTATTCAAGAAAGTAAAAAAGAATAATTCTGTTTCTTTGTTATTTTCCTCCCTTTCTGGTAGTATACTCAGGAGGGAGTGAGGGGGAGAGGGGAGGACATCTTGAGTTTATTATAAAAGAGAATAGTTTTTGTTTTTTCCATTTTATTATATGAAGCGCGAAATCGACTTGCAATAGCTAACACGTTTTATTAATTATTTTATAGTTAATAAATTGTTATTATAACGATCGAGGAAATGTATTTTTCATTATAAATTTTATTAATCTTATTTTAAACGATTATATTGAATAATTATGATTAGAAATTTGGAATTATACAAGTCAATGTCTGCAATTCAAGTTTAAATTGAGACCACATTTTTAAAAAATCACTCCAATCACTTCATCAAAAGTTCAAAAATGGTCATCTAAGAGCCCACTTATTCTAGAGGCTGCACCCCCTTTACTTACTTTGTTTTTGCGCAATCTGAGATTTAAAAAATTTTAATAATTAGTTGTGTAATTATTAATATTAATTTTTTCAAGTGTTATTTTTGTCGTGATTGAAATTCACCTAAAAACAAAGAAATCTTTTATAAACATAGGAAATTAGGGAATATTTTATATAAATAAAATAAAATTAGTTAAAAAATCTGGTGTGAATAACGGACAATCCACAACTTTTACTTACTTAAGTCTCCCCGTTGCTGAGAGGTTAAAGATATTGAAGTTGTCAGTATTGATAACCTTAAAAGCCAAGGGGTGTGAGTTCGGATCCGATGAAAATTTATTTAAATCATTTAGATACCAAATGATTTAAATAAATAATAAATAAATTGGATTACATGTAATCTTGTATATTATATATCGTTTAAAAGTCTATATGGTCTCAGATAAAATAAGCTGAGTGGTGTGCTGTCACACCATATTTTTGCATGGATCCTCTTAGGTAGCCGATTAATGCCAATTTAATACCACATCATTCGATTTCAAAGAATACCTAATCAATAATTGATTTATGAATTGTAATCAAAATCGTTACAGCGAATTTTGAAAAAATCGAAAAAAAAAAACTAAAAAGAGTACATCACTACTAGTGCTAGTCCTTTTTGGCCGATTTTATTGAAAAGCAAGCAACGAGAGTACTTTAATCTTTAATATAAAATTCCAGTCTCCGTTTTTAAGAAATTTTGTTCACACACACATAGACCCATTTTTTTAGATTCAGAAGGTCTCAAAACGTGTATTTCCATTGAAATTTCGCCAAGTAATTGCACTCACTCAATCCTCAAAGTTTGTTGATTTCTGAAATTGTCCACTTGGATGCGTTGTGATCATAGACAAAAAATTTGCTAAACCTAGCTCTGCATATTTTTAATTTTTAGTTTATTTAAGTGTGATACTTTTTATAAAATTATATTTTATACAAAAACAATTATACAAATAATATTCATATATATACAATTACAAATATAGAGAAGTAAAAACAAAAAAAGATAAATCTATTTACAAGAGTTATCAAATATAGATATTTTTGAATTTTAAAATTTTAAAAGAAAATGTATCAAAAATTTTATCTAAAATTTAATGATAAATTTGATTAGACTTCGGAGTGTCGGGGGATCAGGATAATGAGGTTCTCTGGAATATCGAGTGTCTGGAGTAAAAGAACAAAGAGGAAACTCTAGAGTTGTTGATTGCATTCATTCTTATCTGAGAAGTTGGAGTTGAAGAACTTCAGCATTCCCTGGAACAAATCTTTTGGATTAATTTAAATAAATAAAAATAATAATTTAAATAATAATAAATTAAAATCTATATTTGATAACTCTTGTAAATAGATTTACCTTTTTTGTTTTTACTTCTCTATATTTGTAATTGTATATATATGAATATTATTTGTATAATTAATTAAGCCCAATCATTCATAACAATCAATTTATTCTTAAAAATAAGAATAAGATGAGGTACTTATCAATGGAATCCTTATTATTTGTATTTTAGAGTAAAAATAATACATAAAAGGCGCCTTTAATTCGAATAAGAGATAAGGGAAAAAAGACCTCTCTCTGATAATAAATGATTAACACGCTCTTAAAATAATAAATCTCTATTTAAATAAATCTCTTCCAAAATGAAAGGGTATTATTATTGTGGAGGTCAGCACATAATCAACTGACTTATAACAAAAGTTGTTCATTCTGAAGGGGAGAAGGGGAAAAGGTAACGCAAAGACGTCCCGGGAGAAATGTCCCGCATTTATGATGTCTTAAAGAATTTCCCGCAACAGGAAGTGGTACTTTATCTGTACGTTTGTCTAAAAATCGTGATGTCACCTAAAGGAAGATGGGGGGAGGCCATATATATTTATTATATAGTTGGAAGAAAGAGGAGAAAAAAACTTGGTTTTTGTTTTTTCTCCTTTATTATTATATATATTAAAACTCATGTCGATGTTTCGGTCACGTCTTCTAACCATCACAAGAGATGATCGCTTCTTCAAGTCTCTTTTTAAATATAATATGAAAGTAGGGCTTCTCCCGAGTAAAAGAAGCGTTGCTCAGAGCCATTCAAATCGATAAACAAAAGCAAAGTATATATATAATTAATCAAAGTTTAATTTTAATTATATAATGAATGTGAGATTTAAATATATTAATTAAATTAATCTCTCCTAATTATTTGTTTTTAAATGATCAGCAAAGTTGAGTGTTCGGGTTGGTTCGGTAGATTTGACAACCCCCCCTCCCCCCCCTTTTCAAATGACATTGTCAAAGCCAAGGGATGTGGATTCGGATCCCTGATATAAATAAATATGCCTGGATAGTCTGTATTATTACTCTATAAAACAATTGTAATTATTTATAGTCTATATGGCCTCAGATGCCGAAAAAATTTAAGCAAAAAATTACACTTGGAGCAATGATTTTACATTAATAAAGAAAATCAAAGAATCTAGGTACAAGTGTATATACTAGTGTTCTTCACTGATATTTAAATAAATTCCTGTTGAGCTGGAGCTTTGAAAATATTTAAATTTTTGGGACAACTCACAGTCTCGACTCAAATTCAAATTATGTATGCCCTCAGAGATAGAAAAAAGATCGAGGGGACGAAGCCTCCTGACTTGATCTTTAAAATTAAATTTTAATCAAATAATAAATGTGAGATTTATAGGCAATAATATATTTTGACGGATCTCTCTAACTGGTCGGTAAAGATGACCGCTCGGCTCTCTCCGAACGACTTGTTTTCTATTTCCAGCGGAAGGTGAAATAACTAGATAAAATATTATTTTTTTTTTTTTAGATTATTATTGGAAAGGAAAATTTTATAAAGTTGTAACTGAGGGGTTTTTATTTTTTAGATAAAAGATAAATCCAACTTCTTCTATTTGTGGTAATCGCAACTTCCTTCTTCCATTTAAACTCTCTCTCTATATTTTAATCATTATATAAATAAGATTATATCTTAATTAGATAAATATCCTGCCATGTCAGCAATGTTCAGTTATTTCTACATAAGAAAAAAAAATTTTTGTAGCCTTTAACATGTGGCTAGGAATTTTTTTTTTCTCTCTACCTAACAGATCACTG